>JALPQI010009840.1:0-36150 GCA_025490895.1 Thaumatotibia leucotreta | reverse complement strand
AATTCTATTTGAATATTTTAACAAAATTAATACATGTAATTATTTTAGCTTTTAAAAAAAAAAAAAATAAAACACCAGTAATAGAAAAACCTTTATCGACCAAATTAACAAATATAACTAAATTTTCTATTTAATATAAACTTTACTACCTTAAAGTCCAAATTAGTTAATACCTAATTAAGTCAGCTATTTTAATAGTTGATTGAGTGTAAATTATCAACACGTGAGAAATACACAACACACAAAAGAAAATATAAGTAGGTACACAAGACCAAACAATAAGAAAACATAAATTCTTTAAACACAATTTGTTGAGCTTAAATTGAAAAGATCCTGCTCAACTAAAATATAAATAATTAATCTTCTCTTGATTAATTATAAATGAGAATCGAACTCACTTTATTTATGGCAGATAAAGACAAATAATATTTATGACAATTTTAATCAGATGAACTATGAACCTACATTTATATCAGTCAAACAATTGTAATAAATGTATTAACCAGAATCATTCCTTGAAATCAATAACAAGATAACAGTAAAATTTTAGATTCATCCGATTAATCACGTCATAAATTCAACAGTTCGGTACTTAGCTTTAGGTCAACCGCTGAACAGCTCTGCGTCACTGATTTTACTATAGATACTCAAAGTAATGTTGGCAAAATAGTTCACAAATGCCCAATGATTAATTACAAAATACACAAGATCTCCGTTCTCTCCTGCGACTCCTCGATCAGTGCCGCTCTCTCAATTTTAACAAACTTAGGTAAACTTAATTACTATGGCACTAATTACAAAAATATAATCTTATACTCTAACACAACAACACAAGGATTATCTTCACTTGTCACTCCTCTAGGATTTTTCTATCACCAAACGGCAGAGTGTTTTGTCTCGCTCTCACTTAGATCGCAAGTTATCGTCATCTCTCTCGTCACTTGGCGCCGCCCTCAAACTCCAGAGTTGCTTACAGATGTTTTGCGTGGCTGCAAAAGTAAAAACAACAGAGTAGGATCTACATTGCATAATAGACCTTATGCCAAAGTTGTTTGATAATTATTGGAGTATAGTGTAGTTCTTTCACTTAGTGCATTCCTCGAAATGTCTTTGTCTGTATTTTCACACACTTAGTAATAAATATTGGCCATAAATATGTCTAAACAACACTCTTGAAGAGTGTTGTTTTTGGATATTTATTATTTGTGCACTTTCGTTATCTCTAATTTTAAAAGTCTGTTCTTAATATTTATTGCTTACCATTAGCGGAAATATATTGACTCTTAACACTTCAGTTAATTTTTTGTAAAATAAGATTAAGTACATCTTTATTTAACTACGAACGTATGAAACGTATGTATTTAGTTGATGTAATTAGGTTGCCATTACATGTTGCATTATTATGGAAGAAATCTGTGTTTACGAATGTATCCGTCGTGCAGTGTGCGAATCCGCGAGTGTGTGGTATAAGTGTCGTTATCGGTCAAAGTTCGTTTTTAGTTTTGAACGTGTATATGCCTACGGACAAGCTCGATAACCTGCCTGAGTTTACGGATTGTCTTGCGGCGGTAAGTGCGTTAATTGAGAACAATAACTCTGAGTGTGTTTACATACTTGGAGATTTTAATGCGCACCCCGGTGAACGATTTTACAATGAACTAGTTTGTTTTTGTGGCGATCAGGAGTGGACGTGCGCGGACGTGGATAGGTTAGGTATACAGTCGGGAACCTATACATTTATAAGCGACGCACACGGGTCAAAAAGATGGTTGGACCATTGTGTTGTCACAAAATCAGCTGAATGTCTCATTGTCAATGTATACGTAAAGCTAGATGTTTTATGGTCAGACCATTTTCCGTTAATAATTGAGTGTGATTTTAAATTAGTCAAACCTGTCCCGTTGAGTTGTAATACTCAGGTGGTTAACAAGATAGTGTGGGGTGAAAGAAATCAGGAACAGATAAACATGTTTACATCTTTATGTAATGACAGATTAAAAGACATAGATTTTCCTGATTTATTTCGCAATTGTTGTGGCCACTTGTGTACTGATGCTAGTCATAAAATTGTAATAGACATATTGTATAAGGATATTATTACTGCCTTAAGTGAAGCAGCTGTAGTTAGTTACGACTTTGATCCCAAATCGCTCAAAAAACGTAAACCCGTGTCGGGGTGGAATAGGCATGTGGGTGAGGCTCACTGGGAAGCCAAGTTGAGGTTTAAACTGTGGCAGTCACATGGTGAACCAAAGTCAGGTCATATTTACAATACAATGTGTGAAAGTCGTAGGATTTTTAGGTCTCGCTTAAAGTGGTGTCAGAAGCACGAGGAGCAGATTAAAATGGACATCATTGCTGGACATCACTCTAAGCGAGACTTCCGCAAGTTCTGGAAGTCGACCAACCGGCTGTCTGGTAAGCCCGGTCTGCCTGTGAGTATCGATGGCGTCAGTGGGAATAAGTCTATAGCCGAATTATTTAAAGACTATTTTAAGGTAAAATCTCCATTGGGGCCGACACGGGCGGCGAGTGCAGTCGGTACGGGGTCACATGAGCAGGAGACAGTGACTCAGTTTTCAGCGAAAGATGTTAAAAATTGTCTGGATGCTATGGCGCGAGGGAAGTCTCCTGGTCACGATGGGCTAAGTGTGGAACATCTTCGTCATGCCGGCCCTCATCTAATTCGAGTATTGGCGATGTTTTATACATTTTGTATACAACACACTTACCTGCCGGCCGACATGATGAAGACCGTAGTGGTTCCAATTGTGAAAAACAAAAGTGAGGACATTAGTAATAGATGTAACTATAGGCCTATTTCGCTCGCCACGATAGTCGCTAAAGTCCTTGACAGTCTGCTGAACTCCCAATTAGATAAATATATATCAGTGCATGATAATCAGTTTGGATTTAAGCCAGGTTTATCAACTGAGAGTGCGATTTTGGCATTGAAGCAGACTGTCAGGTACTACACTGAAAGACGAACAGCTGTATACTCCTGTTTCCTGGACCTTTCCAAGGCATTTGACCTGGTTAACTACGACATCTTGTGGCGAAAGTTTAACGAGTGTAAAATGCCATCTGATATCAGTGGCATTTTCCAGTTCTGGTATAATAACCAGGTCAATGTCGTGAGATGGTCTGACTCATATTCGCTGCCGTATGGACTTGAGTGCGGCGTCAGGCAGGGCGGTTTGACTTCACCAAAACTGTTTAATCTGTACATTAATGCGCTCGTAGAGGAGCTCAGCAGCACCAGAGTCGGTTGTCACGTGGACGGAGTCTGCGTTAATAATTTGAGCTACGCAGACGACATGGTGTTGCTGAGTGCTTCTGCCTGTGGACTGGCCAAGCTCATTTCCATATGTGAGCAGTACGCGGCGAGTCATGGGTTAATTTATAATGTTAACAAAAGCGAATGTGTCATTTTCAAGGTCAAGGGCAAGTGCACGCCTGAATTTCCATTTGTCAAACTGAACGGCCAACCATTACGCAGAGTTGAGCAATTTAAGTATTTAGGGCATTGGGTGACTGCGGACCTTAAAGATGACACAGACATTGAGCGGGAGCGCAGAGCGCTGTCCGTGAGGGCGAATATGATTGCCCGAAGGTTTGCTAAATGTACTACAGAGGTTAAACTGAGTCTCTTCAGGGCTTACTGTACTACATTCTACACGAGCAGCCTGTGGGCTGATTATACGTATAAGCGGTACAGCGCTCTGCGCGTGCAATATAATAACGCGTTCAGAGTGCTGATGGGGCTGCCCAAGTTCTGTAGTGCATCAGGGATGTTCGCAGAGGCGCGGGTAGACTGCTTCTACACCACGATGCGCAAGCGCGCCGCCTCCCTGGTGCGCAGAGTGCGGGCTAGCTCCAACAGCATTCTGAGCATGATAGCGGACAGGTTTGACAGCTTGTACATAAATAACTGCTGCATGATGCATGTACGCAAAAATAAATAATGAGATTTAAATTTTAATTTTGAAATTTTGTATTTTAATTTAATTTTTAATCAAATGTTATTATCTACCTTTTTAAACATTTTAATTTTAATTTTGTAATTTAAATTTTAAATCTTATATTTATACAAATATTATTTATTGTAATTTTAATTTTGTAATTTAAATTTTATATTTATACAAATATTATTGACTTATTTTTAATTGTAATTTTAATTTTGACATTTATTCAAATTTTATTAACATTTTTGTAAATTTTCAACTGTAATTTAAATTTTGAAATAATGGATTTTAATTTGATTTTTAGTAAAATTTTATGTTTTTGTAATTTTATGATTGACATGGTTATAAATTTTAATTATATTGTTGTAATTTATATTAGAACTATGTCCCTAAATTGTCAATTTGGCCTACTAACACTACCAATTAAGTTAATGTTACTAACACAATGATCCAAGTTGGTCGTAAATAAATAATTTATTATTATTATTATAGTTATTTTCATATATTCATAGTTCTTAAGTGCAGAGACTTTTAGACAATAGATTAATTTAATCACTCACTACATGTATAAACAACTCTTTTCTTGGTAATTGTTGTGTCATTTTTTATGTCAACAGTACTCTCGAATCCCTTTCTGAATCCGGTTTGATAATATAGATTCACATAAGTATTACATAAAAGAATTCGAAGTGTACCATAACTAGTATACGTCCATAAGTATACTAGGTATGTATACTTAACAATGATATACGATATTGATTTATTGATTGTCTATTCATCTTCTTCTATAAAAAAGTGATGTATATGAAAGCTGACTTTTTTTCATATTGCTAGTCTGTAATGTACACTTTTTAATAATCGCACATTAGCGGGATACACTGAAAGTAAATTGTATTCCTACATATATACATTTCCACAGCAATATAATACACCGTGATCTCTAATAACCCGAAAGATTTTAACCACGCATTTTTGATGTAAAAACAAACAAAAAATATTATTTGACTTTTGTCATTTTTGGCGAAAAAAAAAATTTTTTTTTAATTTTTTTTTCAATTGTTATTTAATTTTTGAATGTATTTTAACATTAAAAGTAAACGTTTTTCATGAAACTAGCACTTACAATGAAAGTTAAGATTTTTTTTTACAAAAACCTCATTTTTAAAAGGTTTTATTTCTCACTTTTTGACATCTATTTTATGAGGTTAGTGAGACTATTCTCCATAATGGCAACAACTCCGTTAAAAAGACCTTTTGTACCGAGTCACAATTAGAGAATATGTTTTTTTTTAATTGGTAATAACTCTGAAACTAGGCGATATCCAGAAAAGTATATACGACATTATAGTTTCTAAATGTGGTCTAGAACACACTGTTAAAATCTTTCAGGTTATTAGAGATCACGGTGTATATTTTAAAACGGTGTATCACTGGGAATCGATACACTTGTATAAAAACATACATTGCTCGGAATGATTTACTAAAAGCTTTCCCCGCATCGAATATTCCAGCAATAATGGTAATGAATGCGCATCTTAAGGAATTATTGGCAATGCCTGTTTGGGAGGTACAGTATTAAATATTCAGTGGGCTCACAGTATTACTCAAGTTTACTTCGTTTGAGCTGATACATAGGGATCGTTGGTGAATTTATTTGCCACTTTTCGCCGCCTGACCCTTTTCTATTAGCGAATTGGTGTTTTAGCGTTACATTTTTTGACGGCTTCGTAGTAGCGACCCTGCGTAGTTGGAGATTCCAGGTTCGAATCCAATGGGCGTCTCTTTGTTTTTATCTCAAGTTTGTACCTCAGTCATGGACGTTTTTAGGGTTCCCTAGCCAAAAGGTAAAACGGGACCCTATTACTAAGGATTCACTGTCTGTCTATCTGTCCGTCTGTCACCAGACTGAATCTCGTGAACCGTGATAGTTAGACAGATGTTTAGAGATTTTAATTGCCGCTGTGACAACAAATACTCAAAAGTAGAATAAAATAGATATTTAAGGGGGCTCCGATACAACAAACGTGTTTTCTTATGATAATTTGTTAATGGTACGGAATCCTTCGGCAGCGAGTCCGACTCGCACTTGACCTGTTTTGATTGTATTTAAGCATTTATATTATACAAGGTGGAAAGGGACGACGTTCCTTCCCGCTACCGACCGAGTCTATCAACCATTAAGATGAACTTTCAGTATGAGACCAACATCGAAATATTAAAAAAAAAATTAACCCCTCATACAAAGTGAGTTATTAGTTAGTATTAGTTAGAGTTCAATAGTATGGAAAAGTCAATTTTCCATGTACGCTTTCGATGTTGGTCCCATACTGAAAATTCATCGTAATGGTTGGTAGACTCGGTTGGTAGCAGGAAGGAACGTCGTCCCTTTCCACCCTGTATATAGGTATATATATCGTCGCTTAGGAGGTACCCATACAGGCTTTAATTGAGCCTACCCAAGGTCTAGGTCGATTTGTGTAAGAATGACCGATGGTATTTATTTATACCTAGGCAATGCCTGTTTGGGAGATGTACAATTAAATATTCAGTTGGCTTAGATTGTTACCCGAGTTTACTTCGTTCGCGCTAATACATACACATACAGGATCGTTGAAGAATTTATTTCCTACTTGTCGGCGCCAGACCCTCTTCTATTTGCGAATTGGTGTTCACTAATACATTTTATATGTTATCGACTTCTTGTGAATTTTAGGGCTTACTTACAACTGTAGGTCTAGCCAAGATGACATTACGATAAGTAATTAATAATAAATGTATTAAATTAACGGATCTGAACGAAAAGTCACGTGGCCATTTCCATACGTTATGGTCACGACATTTTTCGTTCAAATCTGAAACATGAGTTAGATATTGATTAAGGTATAAAAATCGGTCGACCACATCTTAAATTTTTCATAAGATTTCCAACGTTCATAATGATCTCCATATAGTTTATTTGACCGTTACTTTGTCATCATGGCCTTAGCGTCTATGGCAGACGATTTATGGTGTAATATTCGAGAAGCACCTTTTCTGATGACTCAATAGACCGATGCGAGACCGACATAGTCTACCGCAGGACTGACAAGGAAAGTTTGCGGAAATGGGCGCCGAAGCACCTTGGCGTCGCTTCTGTCGCTTATCAGGCAGGACTTATTAGACAGGGCTGCGTCTTGGCTCCTACCCTGTTTGGGATTTACTTTTCGCTTATTTTACGAACCGCTTTCGGCGAAAACAAACAGGGCATTCATCTGCACACAAGGGACGACGGAAAGATGTTTAACATCTCCCTTCTCAAGTCGAAAAAGAACCGTGTGGATCTTTTCGTTGACAGCCTTCTTTATGCTGACGATGCAGCCTTTGTTGCTCACTCTGAACACGACCTTCAGTTAATGGTAAGTCAATTCTCGCAGGCATGTTCCCTTTTTGCCATGACCATAAACACGAGGAAAACCGTTGTGCTAGCACAAGGAACCTCCATAGTCCCAGCCATTACACTCGATGGCACGCTGTTAGAGGTAGTTGACAGATTTTGCTACCTAGGGTCGACCGTAACGAACAACCTCTCGCTCGATGCGGAGGTCGACATTCGTATCGGTAAAGCGGCGACCATGTTCGGGAAGCTTAGTACAAGAGTATGGCAAAACAAGCACCTAACATCAAAGACCAAGATGTTGGTCTTTCAGGCTTCTATTTTAAGCATACTCTTGTACGGAGCTGAAACCTGGACGACGTATGCAAAAGTAGAACGTAGGTTAAACTCCTTTTACATGCGATGCCTTCGTAAGATCTTGGGTATATCATGGCAAGACCGGGTGACAAACGAGAGGGTCCTTGAAATTGCACAGCTGCCTAGCTTAACCGCGTTTCTTAAGCAGAGACGTCTGCGTTGGTTAGGGCATGTGCACAGGATGGAACCCTCTCGACTACCTCGTAGTGTTCTTCTTGGTGCTGTTGCGAATGCAAAGCGTAGCGTAGGAAGGCCATTGCTTCGCTTTAAAGACTGCGCAAAGAGGGACATGATTGCCTTTCATATTGACTACCGGGACTGGGAGAAGGTCGCAGAACAACGAACAGAGTGGCGCAAGTGTATTGTGGAGGGTCGCAAAATTTGTGATGAGACATGGTTTGCTGCACTCGCTGATAAGCGACAGAAGCGACGCCGTTACTTTGTATGTTATATAATATCCAGAGATCGGACAAATGGACCAACCTAAGGCACATGCACAAGGAACATATTAAATTCATTTAGGTAAATCATCATCATCATCATATCAGCCGAAACAAGTCAACTGCTGAACATAGGCCTTCTCCAAAGATTGCCATAAAAAAACAAAACATAGGTAAATAGTAAATTTTAATCCACACCTTTTTTTATATTGATTTAAACTTTCACGATTATCACTCATATTATAAATACAAACGGGTATAATCGCGTAAACTTACGTTTAATTATATCCTGACGTTTCGGGCATGACGTTACACCCGTCACACCTTTTTCTCTCACAACCCTCACAAAGCGTGTCTTACAAGTGTTTCTCGAAAGCAAGGAGGATATTAATGTTGACTCAGGTCAGATCCTCAATAGCCGCTTGAAGAACTACGGAAGTTTGCACTGAGATTAGCCCGTATCAACTAGACTCTTTCACAGAACCCTCTTTTTAACCGACTTCAGAAGAGGAGGTCTTTAATATCTATTATACGAGCAGTCTCAATAAGGATAAGAGGCACCAGAAGGCATATCAGAGCCTTCGAATGTGAAGACGGAGCAGGAATCCTATACTAAACATAAACATCTTCGAATCCGTCCATATATAACGTGTTTCACCATTCACTGAAAACCACAGACACCCCAACAGAATTTTATTATGTACCTTTAGTAGTAGTCTAGATAAATTGTTCTTGCATCAATAAAGTATATCCCGGAGGTCTTCAATTGGACGGATTTTTTTTGTATGTATGAGATTAGATTGTCTCCAAGTATCGTGAACTAGGCCGTGTGGTGATAGCAGTAAGAATACATTTGTCACCACCCCATTTCCTCCTGCGGGTGTCGTAAGCGACTCTTACTAAGGGATTGAAGTGAAGTGTCATGAACATTATTTGATAAAAAATTGATGATGGGCAGCAGCGTCATCATTGTGGACACATTACTGCGATCGCCAATCTGCTTGCAAGCTTGGCGATTATGAGCATTTACCTCCTAATGCGTTCATACGCATAGTTAATAGGAGAAGCCTACGTCCAACAGTGGACTATCATAGGCTGATGATGATGATGATAATCGTGAACTGATTTCCAAAATGTTTTTTTATTCCAACGGGTATAACCCCGAGATTTGGCATCAAGTCGTGGTACGATTATGGGATCTTGCAGTAATCGGTCGGATTAAATTATTAATTATTCAATTAACTTAATATTATTGTACATAGGTATATATTATGTCCATATTATTGCGAACAATGACGCACATTTTTCCGATCTCTGGCTCATTACACATCATTTTACGAACCATATTCATTATCAATATTTTAAAACTATTCTACCTACTCATCGTAACATTCATCACGGAACTTTATATTTTATAAAAAGTTAATATTTGCCAACTACGGATGCGGCCGGCTTTCAGCCAATGGGTAAATATGCTCTGCTCTTCAGCGAGATATCAGAGTCAATAACATTATATTCCATGGACTACACGTCTCTTTTACGTTGTTGAAGACTCAGAGGATCTTTACTGCTTGGTTCACTTCATTTTTAGGATATGAAGCACTGTAACCCTACTATGACTTTGCAAGTATCGGTAACGTTAGATTTGACTCGAAACATAAAGCAAGCTATCACGCTCGCTCCAATAATTATGTCTTCAATAATAATTATGTTATATAGAATGCAATACGTATCGAGTCAAACCAAATGTATCATTTACTTTCTAACTCGTGGTATGGAGTACTCGCTTATTCTTTGCGAGCGAGTGATATCTTTAAAAAAAATCGCCAATTATAAATTATGTCTGTCACTTTACACTGGAATATATTTCCGTTCATGGGCGAGAATATAGTCAATAATCGCATACTTGCTTTTACAGCCAACCCGGGCAACTTTGATCCCTATGACAGCTGTCAGTTCCATACATTATCTGTCAACAATGTCGCGTCTTGACAAGTAATGTATTGAACTGACAGCTGTCGTAGGGATCAAGGTTCACGGGCCGGCTGTAGTGGGGCGATGTGTTGATATTTTTCTGCTGTCTAGCGAGATAAGCGCATCTCTTAGAATTTTTATCACAAATATGTGTTTCTTAATCATTGTTGTTTACTTTCCCCTTATTCATAATCGTCTCCTAACTTAGCTAGGCGATAAGTATTGTCTGCCCGTTTCGGTCTTATGTCCATAAGACGGAAAGGGACAAGCGATTTTATGTGTGTATTCAACACTATCTAAGCTTTAAGAATGTAGTTAATCATAAGGCTACTAATATTTATGTAAGAGTGCTTCAAAAATGTGATCATCATTAGCCTGTCACAGTTCTCTGCTGGACATAGGCCTCTCCCAATGTACACCACAGAGCGTGGTCAGTTGCTTTATGCATCTAATCGTTGCCGGCCCTCCCTGCAGAAAGAGATGGCTGTTATTCTACTCATATACGTGGGACATTTCATTTATATCTCATAGTGGTCAGTTGGTGTAATAAAGTGAAACGCAAAGAAAGTATATTGCACAGATATTAACATTTCGTTACACGGCTAACATGGTAAATAAATAAATAAATAAACATCTTGAGACATCTTACACAAATCGACCTAGTCCCCCAACTAGCAAAGAAGTCATATAAATCAAGAGTTATACGACCTTTAGCCATATAAGAGTTTTATAGTCGTTTTTAGTTAACCTGTTAGTCAAATAAACGTTATAAATCTGATAGTTTAGTCGTCCTACCAAATAGTCTAATTACTATGGTAAATAAACGTTTTTGCGACTTAATTATACAACAATCATGTAGAGGTTTTAAAGAAAACGTTTACTTAATGATGTTCAAAGTCGTATAAACGTTTTCGTCTTATAAAGGGTTTTGAAAAAACAGAACCGTCGTAATAAGGTCATTTTTACAACGTCTACATAATTTTATTGTTGTATAAGTGATATCATAAAACCTTATCTCGACAGTTATATAGCGGTATTGAGAGTTACTGCAATATGACAAAAAGATATCAGCGGGACTGTTATCTACCTTTTATTCAACAGTTGGTTATATTAACGTCAAACAAAAACTTTAATAAACCTTTAGTTGTTGCCGAACCCGTTATAATCCTTTTATTGAACTATATGTTTTTAAATTGATTTTAAGTTACGGTTATAAAACATCATGCAATTTAAAGTCGATTTGAAATTAATTATTATAAAACATCAGTCGCCATTTCGTGAGCATCACAGTACTATTTCAAAGAAAAAAACCATGGACGTTACATTGTGGAAACGGTACAAACGAAGTGGCGGACTAGTAATGGCGGCTTAGTAATGGCGGACAATTTGTAGTCGTTATAAAAACCTTTACTTAAGATAAAGTTATATTGTAGTCGTATAAGCATAAATCCATGACTTGTTCCAAAATGGCTAACCTTAAGTATAATAAAATATGAAGAAATATTGTTATAAATTATAATTATTTCGAATATATTAAGAGCGCGACAGCAAAAAACTGTATATCATCATAAACTTTAACAGTAAAGTGACCTTCCCATACGAATTCAGCTCACGCCAAATGTGCAAACGCTCAATATATAGAACAATAATTTCTATTACAAAACGTATAAAATTACCTTGTATTATTTTTCCGTACACTTTTTGTCACACACACCAAGTTTTACGCGTATCTAAAATAAATGTCAGGAGGTGTTTTATAAATAAAACTTAAAAATGTTTAGATAACTTAAAAGTCCGATAAGCAATGAATAAGGATTACACTAAACCTTCTATAAAACAAAATGGTCAGTTATAAAACATTTATATGATATTTAGGTCGCGTAAAGGTTTTTGTTGTACTCTTTATACAACGTTTTGGTCATTGCTTAATCGTTACAATACCTTTAATAAACGATTTAAGTCGCCATGCAAACCTTTATTTAACCTTTATCTCACCAATAAGTCTTATAATTTGCGCCACTTTCGCCTTTTATAACCGTTTACCTTACGTTTATATGACCTACCAAAAGGACTACAAGTTATATGCAAAACGTTGTCTCAACTTCTATATGACTATATTTTGCTAGTTGGGCCCCACGGTCAATTAAGGCTTTTGATGTGGGTACCAGGTGCCGATATATATAATAGATAGATTACATATAGAAACTTAAATACATAGACAACCATGACCAAGGAACAAATATTTGAGATATTTAAATACACAAATAATGCCCTCGCCGGGATTCGAACCCGGAACATCCAGCTTCGTAGGCAGGGTTACTACCAACTAGGCTACGGATGCTGACGAATGGTAATAATAAAAACGTCCCCTCAAAACGTCTGACTAAATTAGACATCCATAGATAACAACGTTCCTCATCTGAGTACTTACTCTAACTATATGGATCCGGATCCCAAGATGAAAAAAACGTTGGAGGGTATTATAGCACTTAAGTTAATAAATGAACGAGTCAGACTGGTAAAAGATTGGGTTCTGGATGATGAGTTGATGCTTAAAACTCTACACAGGGTCTGCGAATGATTATAGCGGTGAATTTCTGGCCATTTTCATATCATCATCATCAGCCTATCTCAGTCCACCGCAGAGCGTAGGCCTCTCCTTATTAACTATGCGTATAGACGTATTAAGAGGTAAATGCCCATAATCGCCACGCTAGGCAACCGGTTAGCGATCGAAGTAGTGTGTCCACTATGATGACCCTGCTGGCCATCATCAATCTTCTATTAATGAATGATCAGTGACACTTCACTCCCTTAGTCGACTCTTACGACACCCGCTGGAAGAGTTGGGGTGGTGGCAAATATATTCTTACTGCCATCACCAAACGGCGGCAGAACATATTATAAAATATTATTTACAGATTTTATTGTAGTACTTATGTTTGGCTTACTTTTAGAGATAATAAACCTTTTTTCAAGCTTTCCTATGTGATAATATGCAGCGATCGGTTTTTTGGATTCTCCCGGCGTGTCTCCTATAGTAACTTTTTCAACTTTAATTATATTATCATAATTTCTGTTTCATAAAGTATGTTCTTGTGTGTATAATACAATAGTGTTAAATAAAATTTTATAGTCACTCCCGTAATTTTTTTTTACGCGAGATACCGCTACGGGGAACCCAAAACACCGATCACTGATAATATACTATACGAGTATATAAGAACAAGAATGTTACCACTAGTCTATTCTTAAGAGGGGATCTTCGAGAAATGGGTTGCACTTGGTTTTAATTATTTTTTAGATTTTGTGATTACAATAATATTATGTCAGTCAAAATGTATGGTGATGCGTCGTCAGACCCTGACTTGTTGCCAACGGGACCATCTCGGGATTGTACCGTTATCGAATTTCAGACTTATAAATAAATTGGACGATAATACCAAATTACTTTTAAATTCGGGCACTTCTGTACCCCAAAGAAACCTAACAGGATCTCGGCAAATCTTTCTAGAATAATTGGGTCTAAGTACGTCTGTTGTATACTAAGAAGGTTGTTAGCTCACAAAGGGCTGGATCTAAAAGCCTAGCTCCACAACATAGGAGCGAGCTTACCTATGTAGAAACCTAATTATATTATTCAGATATGTATTTTCAGCGTAAGGTATTTAAGTACAATTTCACATCATTTAGGTATTTCACGTTTTGTTTATTCTTGCAAAATATTTAATACCGAATAGATAGAAAGGGGATTGGGTATTTTTGTATGGACTAGTGGCGTCATTTTTTTTTTCAGCGGCCATCGTTTATGTTACTACTATTTTGTAGTGCTACCTTAGACTAGCTTATTTACAAAATAAGTTTTGCCGTAAGTAATATCGGAGCTAAGATATGGCCCTTCAAACAATGTTATTGGACCAGTGAATATACCTAACTAAGACAGGTTTAGGAGACAGCACAGGCTTATTTAACTCGATAATACTACTAACAAAGATACAAGAATTTTGCCCTTAAAGTATAATAGTTAATTTAACCGATTTAAAAAAGAAAATCTTAGGTATATGAAAATGCAACTGTATTTTCTTATGCGATTTCTATGCTATCTGTTTAGTGAACATTAAAAATGTTGCAAAATGGTTTCAATAGACGGTTCACCCTCTGACTACACCATAAGGAAACACAGGTGTGATGCACACATGCAAAATGTTTTGACATATTTCCAAGTAGGAAATGTACCTACTTAGATTAGTTTTTGGATTGGAATTGTTTCTAATGCTATATGAATATGTATACAACACAACATATGTGACATTATTTGGGATAAGGGGCCTTATTGTCGATGGCTTTTACGTCCGGTGACTTCGTATTTGTATACAAGCATGGCTCATAACGCCACAAGCGCCAATGACAATAACGTCCCTTTTCCCAGATAACGTCATTTGTAATTTTTAGTATTACGTTGAATTACTTTTTTACACTTTTCTGGCTCGTTGTAAACTTCATTCTCAATATTATCTTGGCGGATCACTCTCTCTAAAAACTGAGCCGGGGATCAAGATGTTCTTGATACCTACCCCATCCCAAGAACCATATAATTGAGATTACATATGAGCAACAGCCTAAGGTCCTCTTCCCAACAACACATGCACAATAATGTCCTAATATTGCCCCTGGGCCTTGTAATCCACCATCTACAGCAACATAAACACAATACTGTCTTCTGTTGGAGTGCCGCGCAATGATATGTAAGTAAAGATACGTTATACTCTAACAAAATGAGCGAAATAAATACTTCACATCATACACCTACAATTTATTGACAGTTGACATACGCCTATCTTCATACTTCAAAATGCGTAAAAGAGATGGCAAAATACATATATCCGTATTTAATAAATAAAAAAGAGACAACTAGCATTTGACAATCGCGCGTGCATTCTTTTATTGATAAACATTGTTTTATCTTTGTTACTCTCGTTCTTAAACAGCATAAGCTTGTCTTTTTCTCTAAGTCAGTCAAAAACGTCAAAATGGCGTCCTATTTATTTTCAATAAATATAATAAAATAGAAAAAAATATTTAATTCAGTTTAATTGCGCATGATGTGTGATGCTAAGGGCATTTTTGCATTTTATTTTGTGGTTTTCACTATTGTATAACATAAAATGACATTTTAGGGCGCAGTTCATGTGATTTGCGAGAACTCGGCAGTGGTACACACCTCTCGGTGGTCTGGGTAGGACTAAGAGCGATTGTTAGAATTATCACAATCTGAGCGCTTCACTTTTAGAGCCGGTGTAACATATCTTTACTTATTATATCATTGGTGCCGCGAGTATATTTTGCCTCTTAAAAGCCACGGATCGATGCAATCGGGATTTTGGTCGCAGAAATCTTGTAAATGTTATTAGGTACCTACCCGAAAACATACGATTCGCTTGTCTACATTTATTTATATACCTGAAAAAACACGCATAAAGTGTAAAAATATGAATACTTTTATTTGTTGTTTAAAATGCGACATAAAATCTTTGACATAATTACGTTCAATAGAACGTTCATCGACATCTGTCATAAAATCGCCGTGTTAAAGAATAAAGGAACTATCTCTAAATAATTATTGACCGAAAAAGAACCTTATGTCCAAGGTTACCTTATGAGTTAAGGTTAGGTTTTACTAATGTAGCTATATGCACTCCATAATAAAAATAGTTTATTTTAAATAGCTCTTTTCAAATTTACCACTTTCATGAGTGGCCGCCAAAATTTAAAAACGACGCCAACTTTACCCAAACCCCTTTGTCTTCATCGCCCATGGACGCCTAAAATACAGCATTTACGTGTTTCATACCTAACGTGAGGTTCAAACATATTAAAATATCATCGAATCAGGTTACTCACGTAATTCAAATCGATGTTTGCTCGACATATGTTAAGACCCATAAAGAGGGTGTTCCGGATACAATACCAAATTTGCTAATTTCTAGTACTATTTAATGGTCACTGAGCTTTGCTGCTAACATACAGACGGACAGACGGACATGGCGCATCTATAAGGACTCTTGGTTTACTATGAAACCCTAAAAATGGCCTAATAAGGCGACCAGTTCCATAAAAAAATTGTTTTCGAACATTTCCTAATCAGAATAAAGTACTAAAAGAATCTTCAAAGTATAACGCATCCTGTATAACATCATAGCATCCAATGTGGGAGAACCATTAGCTGTGACACAGTTCTATCTGTAAAAGCTTGAACGCTCCCAATTACAGCAATTGATCGCAGTAAATAAACTTTAACGAATAACTTTGTCAGCTTTTTACTTTTCGCAATACAGACCGTAGCAAAAAACTCCAGCCCTTACCAACTGTTGGTGTAAACCAATTTTAATCAGTATTTTATTTTATATGTTTTATTATATCACATTATCCGCATAAACTTCAATCTTCTACCAGTTTATTGGCATGTTCTGTAGGTATTATATTTCAGTATTATTTACTTTGAAAATAAATCTATCATTGTATGTATGCGGTCCTGCTATACCAACTACATTCTACTGTCATGTTGACATCCACATCACATAAGGTACACCCGGCTAAGATCGGATCTAATGTAAGATCGGATGACCGCAATAACTACTAAAATAGTATTATTTTTTCCTCACTGGCAATATTATGCATGGCGCCATTTCACGCCGCCCCTCTCGCTATATAGGTATATAATTATATATAAGGGTGGAGCGAATTTGAGCAAAAAAAATTTTTTTTCAAATTTTAATTTTCCTAACGAAAGCTTCATTCAGACCAAAAATTAAGACTCTACGACTTTATTTTAAGGTGGCGCACCACGAGGGTAATTTGCAAAAAAGATAAAATTTTGGCTCTAAGGTGTAGCCGCAAGTTAATGTTTTATTGTATCTAAATGTCGTAAAACTTACATTTCTGTTCAGTATATTGTATTATACTGGGTATACTAGCGCTACATAAAAATAAAACTCGTCAATAAGTGGTAAGGGCAAGTGTAAAAAAGTTGAATTGTTGTTAATTTTTAATGTTGACACTTGCGGTGCCCTTTGTTTGGCGATCCAATAAAACTAAGTTGTACTATGTTACTAACGTAATGTGGTATACTAAAATATTATTTGTGGCTAATAAATGAGAATAGTGGTAAATACCCTGCTGTAAAAGACTTGTGTGAAATGATCGCCACCGATATTGAAAAGATTTGAAACAAAGTATCATTCCCATAATAAGTTACCAACAAATCATTGCAAGGTTGATTTTATTATTATGTTTATTGTAATAATTACAAAACTGCGAAGAAATTATGCAAATAAACAAAAAACAGATGTTTTACGAAGACTCTCAATAAAAAATATTTTATATCGTAAACATGGGCCTATTCATATCTTTAGCATGATTAAAGCTTGTTTGTAGTTGCTTGAATACCTAAAAACAATTATTATAAAAACGATATTCTTTGCGCACCCGGAAGAATTACTTTTAGCTATGCTGCACTACGATGAACCACAATTAAGAGAACTGGCGCCGTAAAAGGTGTTAAAAACAACAAAAGAGTGTAAAGGAAAGCGTCAGGCAATGTTTTAGCTACCAAATGTTAGAACAGAGGCATTAAATTATTATGAGTTCATTAATTGGTCAAAAGAAATACAATAGAACCTCCAGTGAACATGAAATACAGTGACGCAGAGATTTCAGAAATGATATACTCGGCAGATAAATTATTTCAGATTGAAAACTATCCTTGTCACACTCAGGCAGTGTACTGGTGCATCAAGCTCGTAACTGAGGCTACGGCATCTGTTTGTGTACCAGAAGCAAGAGATGGGTCCATTCGTTGTAAAATAAAGGCCAGACAGGACATATCAATATTATCAATATTTGACACAAAGTCCCAGTATTTCAGAGAGAATGAAGAGTCTATTGCTTCGGATTTCGAAGGTTTAGCATCACACCTGATATTTTTTTTAAAGCTAGAACTATTATTTTTGTTCTAAAGTTATTAGAATTAAAACATTAGCAAAAAATTTGGTTTAATAAAAAATTTGAAAATGGCTATAATTTGCGTTTTTCTTCAAACTTCAAATCTGATGCGCCACCTCAAGACGTTGATGTAGAACCTTGAATTTTTTTTTCAAGACATCTGAAGATGTCGAACATCTATTGGTAATACAGGAAAAACTAAATAAAAAATATTTTTTTTTCGCTCCACCCTAATATATATAGGTACTATGCAGCAACCACTCAGCCGCATCAGTCGTGAGCTATAAACGTTTAAAAAAAAAGTGAATTTATTCGAGAATTTTTGGAGATCAGATCTTTAACAGGAAGCTATGCACCTACTTCTCCTTGCTTTATAGTTGAAATTAGATACTAGTCTGATCTCAGCCAAGAAAGTTTTCGGTGGGGTGTGTCTTGAAAAAAAAATTGTATAAGTTTGAGTGTCGATTGCTCCTAAGCTATTCGGTTGAGCGGCATCAAGTAAATTTATATTGAAAGCTTGATTTCTTTTTATCACCGTACATCACACATCTGCAGGTAAAAGTTAGTGAGAATAAATTTAAGTTTTGTTGGTAACATCTGTTCAACTCATCGAAAAATAGTCCGATCTTACCCGAGTGTACCTTACTCGATCCATTCGTGTCAGCTTTGGTCTGTCATTCTCAAAATGTCTACATCTAGATCTAACTTAATACCGTAGCCGATTTTTTTCCAATGATATTTCAGTTGTAATATTCTTATTAATTTGTCACTTTTTTCAGTGTCATATCGTAGGCTACTCTAATGAGATCTAGATGCAGGTATATTCACCACGGTCATTCTCAAATGGCTAGAGAATTACCATGGTGAAGTTACCTCCAGGGTCGCGTTTTAAAAAGTTACAATTTACAATTTTGCTGTTTGTGTATCTTTCTAGCCAATAAGTGCGTGCGTTAGAGAGGCAAACAGCGAAATTGTAAAATGTAACTTTATAAAACGCAACCCAGTAGGTAAGCTCGCAATCCGGACAATAGTAAGAACAACGCATTTCATTCCAACTAACAATGTCACTGAAACATGTCACTATTGAAATATTTATGGTCAGCAAAAAAGGCTGAATTTGTCCTAGCGGTCATCAACAGTTTTTCTCTTGTTCGCTTTTTATCGCCATAAAACTTGTTCGCTGTGACAAATGGAGGACAAAAGTGCTATAAAATTTAGCCATTTTAACGCGCGTCCCTCAATTAAAATGGATTGACTCTTTTAACATGCACAAGCTTTTGCTTTAGCGGAATTCATTTAAAATATAGGGCTAATATCGACGTGTATAAATAGAACCGATCTAGTGCCAGTCAATTTAACTCACGCATTAAGGATATCGTCTGCGACCATATAAAACATGGACGCCTAACGCCAGCTCAAAAATGCCCCCAAAACCAATTGTTCAATTGTGCCAAGATGGGCAGGACTTAGCGCTTTTCGTGACACCGCGCATATTTCGGCGCAACATCTTTGACAAAAATGTTTATTGAATATCGCCAATCATAACCTTTGATGGACCAATCACAACTATTTTTAAATGGCGGTTTAAGTTTTTATAGGTTGACATTCTAATTCATTGCCGTGATGCATTGAACAGGGGGTGCCACTTGTCAACTAAAATTCAGGACCGTTTTTGAAAGGCAATTTAGTATGGCGTGCGGCTTCCATGTTTTATTTGTTCGTAGGATATCGTACAAACTATAGTACATTTTATGGTTGTTCTCCGTTTAAGGGCATGTGAAGTATTGTGAAAAAGGCGGAAGAAATTTATTTTCCTTTAAAAAAAGAAAGAAATCCCAAAGAAAAAAAAGTACGTGAAAAAAATCTTCTCTTTTACCTACTTAGAAATCGATGCTCTGATTAAGCCCTTTAATGTATTAATAATTTATATGTATTTAAAATTGAGATGTGGTGTTGGCAGTGTATGAAGATGATAAGCTGGACTCAGAAAGTGATCAACGAGGAAGTGTTCAACCGGGTAAAGGAGAGGAGGTGCCTGTCGTCCATCATCGCCAACAGAAGAGGGAAGATGTTGGAACACCTTATACGACACGACGAATTAATTAAGACCATAATAGAAGGAAAAGTAGAGGAAAAGAGAAAAAGTGAAAGGCCGAGAAGGGCGTACATTGACCAAGTGAAAGAAAAAGTAGACGTCGTGTCGTATCAGGGTCTTAAAGAAAAGGCACTGGAAAGGACCATAATATATGGAAATTGCTCCACCACAGACAAGAGCCCTGCTCTTAAGTTTATAATGATGATGATGTATTTAAAAATTACAGTGTTCAACCGCTGTGAAGTAAATCCTGACACCTGACATTTTCAATGCATTATGGGTTACTAATTGGGTCAACTCACCCTCTAAACCGGGTGATGTACGGGCTCCCTATAGGGAAAAGTCCTGCCGCGCATATGTGGATATGGAGGGCTTTACGCTGGTGCAGAGGAAGGGTCGAGTGCGCAGGGCGCCTCGCAAGACCCAGTGTGGCACCGCCGAGCCGGTTAATTCTGGTCTTCCAGTTGCTACACCGAGTAAGGCGCTCTATGTGTCGCGCCTTCATTACTCCGCTGTGCCTGAAGACGTGAAGGAATACGTTCGCCGGAAGACTGGCTACTCGCTGTGGGTGCAGCAGCTGCAGTCGCGCCACTACGTGCATTTCAGCTCGTCTCCGGGGCAACCTGCCGAACTCTACGCCAGTTCAGATGACTCAACGGAGCCACGCGGTTGAGTCACCTAAATCTAGCTAACTTTAATTTCTTTTTTTACATAGATTTCTTTTTTGTTTTATATACATATACAAATGATGTGCCTTGTTATTTAAAATTGTTTAATTTTAGTTGCATGACGCATTGGCTTTTAACTGTAAAGTCGTGTAAATTTATGTTTTAATAAAATGAAATAGATAAAAAGTATCTCACATTTATTTTTTATTTACAAAACTGAGTGTACAGTAGACAAATCCAATAAAAGATGACCACAAAAATACAATCAATTGTGTCCAAAAGTGACATTGTTGACAGATAGGCAATGTATTGAACTGACAGCTGTCAGGATTGACATAGCCGATCACTGTAAATACACCAGCATTTTAGAATCATGAAAACCCTTGCGACCTAGTACAGAATCTTTCATTAAAAAAAAAAACAAATGCGTGGCTCGGTTCGTATTGTCATGTATTCGTCAAACCATCTATAACAATGAGCATATTTATATTATACTATGTTTATTATACATTTTGATATTTAGAGCTTTATCATCTATATATTGCACATCTATAGAAACTATATTATTATTAGCAAATACTCATATATTATTTTGTTAGTGTATTTAAGTATGAACTCTTCACATCCCGCACCATTAATGTTTTTCTGTTTGGCCTGTAGGTTGACTGATAGAGAATGCCTTATGGCATTAGGTCCGCCAATTGTATCTTTATTTTTTACTGTGCAATAAAGTTTAAATAAATAAATATTTAAATGTATTCTGTCATTTCGTTAGAATTTTACTGTAGATACTCAAAGCTCGCGATTCAGTACGTACTCACGTAACCATGTCAGTAAAAATAATAAATAACTTATACCTATATACACGTATTTTTACGTTTTTGTCATAAATAAAAGGGACTGCGATCGTATAAAACACTGAAATGGTATCTGGAATAGAATATTTTATTGTGCTTTTGTTTTTATTCCGCAATAAATACTGATGTGAAGTGTGTTGTTTGAGTCTCATTTCTAAAAGTTCAGATATTATTATGTTTTCTTCTACCTAGCGTTATCCCGGCCTTTGCCAGGGTCTGCTTTCCTGCAACATTTCCTCCCCTTATACTTGGTTCATAAGTAAATAAACAGATGATGTAATGGTCACTTTCATTATAGTTAGGTACATGGATTTACCCAATTGTCAAAAATTTGACATCTATGAAAATAATAAAATTATACCAATATGAAATATGTAGTTCTAATACTTAGAGCTTATTTATAAATAAGTAATTACTGATACAATTTATAAATAATTATTTATAAATTATATCAGTAATTAGGTAAGTCAATTCATGCCATGCTTGACGACATTCTCACATGAATAGTTCATCTATATTTATGTCATTCCTAAAACATACTAAGTTCATGTGTTAAAGGCAGAATTGTGCTTCGCTCGTCTGCAAAAGCTGTTTTACGTTTCGTTCGCTATGCCTTACCACGAACCACGAAAGAAGTGTTGCCTCCATGCCACACTTACGTACGAATTCACAAGTGCGAGAGAAAGGCAACACTTCGTTCATGGTTTGCGGTAGGCCCTCAGGATTAATTTATTCTTATAGTTGCTTCATTTTTAAACGGTTTTTTAAACGGTTTTTATTAACTTCACCGCGTATCAACTGTCGTCGATGCTTCAAATCTTGTGATCGATTTTTCGACCACTTCTACTGCACCGAAATTAATAAAATTTGGAACTCTTATCAAGTCCCCATGACAATGCAATATTACAATATTTGTATCATTGTATCCTCAAAGCCTGATGCTGCAGACGTACTGCTTACCTTAACCGTGAGTGATAGACACGTGAAAATGAAAGTATAGCATGTTTGGCATAATCAAATACTAACAGAGGCGATCTTGACTTCCAACTCCTCATTCCTGATGCTGCAGTACTGCCCACAATAACCGCAAGGTTAATCTTTTATCGATATCTTGATTTTAAAGAAGTTCTTTAAATATTAAGTAGAAACATGCGAATTTAATACTAACATCCAACTCCTCAAATCTGATACCTACTCCAGTGTCACTGCCTGCCACAACCGCTAGGTTTAGCAATACGTAAATTTTGAAGTACTGCTTTAGATAGTTGGTAGAAACGCACGGATTTCATTATCATCATCATCATCATCATATCAACCGAAATACGTTCACTGGTGAATATAGGCCTCCCCCAAAGATTGCCTTGTGGCAAAAGATTGCCTTGATGCGAGTCCACAAAGACCGGCCCTGTGCCACTCGCATCCAGCGTCCTTCACCAGGTCATGAGCATGAGTCCACCTTGTGAGGGGCCTACCCACGCTGGGCCTTCCGTTACGGTCGTGACCGCCACTCGAGAACCTTACCGCCCCAACGGCCATCGGTTCCACGCGCAACGAGCCCCGCTCGCTGCCACTTCAGTTTAGCGATTCGAAGAGCTATGTCGGTTACTTTGGTTCTGCTGCGGATGGTCTCATTTCTAATCCAATATCGCAGAGAGACTCCTAGCATAGCCCTCTCTATTGCCCTTTGGGTCACATTGAGCCTTCTTATGAGGCCCATTGTAAGCGACCACGGTTTAGTACCGTATGTCATCACTAGCAACATACACTGATCAAATATTTTCGTCTTCAAACCCTGCGGAATATTGGACGAAAAGATACAGATGGATAAAATACTGACTTCCAACTCCTCAAACCTGATGCTGCTGAGACACGTGCCACTGCCTGCCATAAACGCCAGGTTTATCGAAATGTTGAATTTAAAGTAATGCTTTAGCTAATGGGTAAAAATATACAGGGTGTTTTTTTTTCGACCGTTCAAATTCTACGTAGTGAATACATATTTTATTTTTATTTTATTTTATTTATTATGAAACAAACGGTCATACAAAAAAATATTGATTACAGATTATCGCCTTATTTCTTAGACCTACAGTTTCCATTAATGATTTACAACTTAAACCTAGACATGATATAGGTATTCATGTTTACTGTTTTACAGGATTTTTATACGGTATAATATATGAAAGTAACTAAGTAAACAAAACATTTAACTAAAGCAACTATTACAATTTTCATGGGAGCCATTCAGTGACAAAAGTGTTAAGATTTAAATTAATTATTTCGAAATACTGCTTTCAATGAGTCTATGGTACAATTGAATATGTCAACATTCTTTACAATGCTATTATCATTGTAAAAAGTGCATGCACGTTTAATAAACAAGTTTTTTGAATAGTTGGTTCTGCTACGAGGGATGGAAAATAAGTGTTTATGCCTCAAATGACATCGGCGTTCCTTATTACCAGGTACTCTTATAAAAACACACATCTCGCCCGAAATCATCGGAGCCGAATATGTAGGTCATACTCACCAACTTTTACTATGGGGACAACGTCGAAATCGCGAAAAAAAAATCAGCTGTTTCATACAAATTGGCGGCATTACGCCGGCCGAAATGTATGAAACAGCTGATTTTTTTTTCGCGATTTCCACTTTGTCCCCATAGTAAAAGTTGGTCAGTATGACCTACACATTCACTACGTAGAATTTGAACGGTCGAAAAAAAACACACTGTATAAACTGAATACTCACTTCCAAATCTTTTAATCTGATACGGCAATATTACCATAAACGCTATTAGTGTGCCATAACCGCTGACAGCGTGGGTAGTCCGCGTAAGACGTGGCACCTGACCTACGGTCCACATGTTGATAGTGAGAGTTCACCCCTCGGGCCATCGGGTTCGCGTGGGGCGAGCCGTTGGGCCTGCGGCCCTCCGGCCGATAGAGTGACAGCGTGAGTGGACCGCGTAGGGCGAGCCGTCGGGCCTGCGGCCCTCCAGCTGATAGAGTGACAGCGTGAGTGGATCGCGAAGGGCGAGCCGTCGGGCCTGCGGCCCTCCAGCTGATATAGTGCCAGCGTGAGTGGTTCGCGTAGGGCGGCCTGTCGGGCCTGCGGCCCTCCAGCTAATAGAGTGACAGCGTGAGTGGATCGCGTAGGGCGAGATGTCGGGCCTTCGGGCCACTGGCTGATAGACTGACAGCGTGAGTGGATCGCGTAGGACGAGCCGTCGGGCCTGCGGCCCTCCAGCTGATAGAGTGACAGCGTGAGTGGTTCGCGTAGGGTGAGCCGTCGGGCCTATGGCCCTCCGGCTGATGGAGTGACAGCGTGATTGGTTCGCGTAGGGCGGGCCGTCGGGCCGTCGGCCCTTCGGCTGATAGAGTGACAGCGTGAGTGGATCGCGTAGAGCGAGCCGTCGTGCCTGCGGCCCTCCGGTTGATAGAGTGACAGCGTGAGTGGTTCGCGTAGGGCGGGCCGTCGGGCCTTCGGCCCTCCGGCTGATAGAGTGACATCGTGAGTCGATCACGTATAGTGAGCCGTCGGGCCTACGGCCCTCCGGCTGATAGAGTGGCAGCGTGAGTGGTTCACGTAGGGCGGACCGTCGGGCCTTCGGCCCTTCGGCTGATAGAGAGACAGCGTGAGTGGATCGCGTAGGGCGAGCCGTCGTGCCTGCGGCCCTCCGGCTGATAGAGTGACAGCGTGAGTAAATCGCGTAGGGCGAGCCGTCGGGCCTGCGGCCTTCCAGCTGATAGAGTAACAGCGTGAGTGGTTCGTGTACTTAGGGCGAGCCATCGGGTTTTCGGCCCTCCAGCTGATAGAGTGACAGCGTGAGTGGATCGCGTAGGGAGAGCCGTCGGGCCTGCGGCCCTCTGGCTGATAGAGTGACAGCGTGAGTGGTTCGCGTAGGGTGAGCCGTCGGGCCTGCGGCCCTCCAGCTGATAGAGTGACAGCGTGAGTGGTTCGCGTAGGGTGAGCCGTCGGGCCTATGGCCCTCCGGCTGATGGAGTGACAGCGTGATTGGTTCGCGTAGGGCGGGCCGTCGGGCCGTCGGCCCTTCGGCTGATAGAGTAACAGCGTGAGTGTATCGCGTAGAGCGAGCCGTCGTGCCTGCGGCCCTCCGGTTGATAGAGTGACAGCGTGAGTGGTTCGCGTAGGGCGGGCCGTCGGGCCTTCGGCCCTCCGGCTGATAGAGTGACATCGTGAGTCGATCACGTATAGTGAGCCGTCGGGCCTACGGCCCTCCGGCTGATAGAGTGGCAGCGTGAGTGGTTCGCGTAGGGCGGACCGTCGGGCCTTCGGCCCTCCGGCTGATAGAGTGACAGCGTGAGTGGATCGCGTAGGGCAAGCCGTCGGGCCTGCGGTCCTCCGGCTGATAGAGTGACAGCGTGAGTGGACCGCGTAGGGCGGGCTGTCGGGCCTGCGGCCCTCCAGATGATAGAGTGACAGCGTGAGTGAATCGCGTAGCGTAGGGCGAGCCGTCGGGCCTACGGCCCTCCGGCTGTCAGACTTGCATAAGACGTGCCGTTGGACCTGCAGTCATCCGATTGATATGACTGAGAGTATAAGTATACCCCTGTCAGCCCTGTCGTTATTAAAGCGCGAGAGATAAACGCTAGCATGCATAATTGTATTGCATATTACAAACAACATGTTTGATGTAGAATATTTAGTATCGGAAATTAACTTAACCATTGCACTAAAAACTTGAAAATAAAATAAGTAAAAATGTTTTAAGTTAAACGGTTTTTATTGCACCAAAAACTAGAAAATAAAAATTAGCTGTAACTAACCGTAGATGCTACTTTCTGTAGATCAGTCACGTGAAATTATTATCACTGTAGTCTTCCCAAGTCGGATGCTGAAAGCCACGTTTAGCATCTATGTCAGTGGATTAAGCGTTACCTAATCGGAAACTTTTACCAAACTAAAATAAAAACGTGCGGCGTTATTATAAAGAAACATACAAGTTCAAAATATGTAATTGTAGCTCTAATTTTGCAACTAATCAATCAATCTGTTCCAACACTTTTACAGAGGTAAATAACTTTTATCAAGACCAGAACAAAACTTATTACACTATTGCTGTCTTGATTTCTATGTGTGTTCTTAAATAACTAGAGTGACTTAATCATAATTGCGTACGCCCCACGTTTTTATTTTAGTTTTGTAAAAGTTTCCGATTAGGTAACGCTTAATCCACTGACATAGATGCTAAACGTGGCTTTCAGCATCCGACTTGGGAAGACTACAGTGATAATAATTTCACGTGACTGATCTACAGAAAGTAGCATCTACGGTTAGTTACAGCTAATTTTTATTTTCTAGTTTTTGGTGCAATAAAAACCGTTTAACTTAAAACATTTTTACTTATTTTTTATTAACTTCACCGCGTATCAACTGTCGTCGATGCTTCAAATCTTGTGATCGATTTTTCGACCACTTCTACTGCACCAAAATCAATGAAATTTAGAACTCTTATCAAGTCCCCATGACAATGCAATATTATAATATTTGTATCCTTGTATCCTCAAAGCCTGATGCTGCAGACCTACTGCTTGCCTTAACCGAGTGTGTTAGACACGTGAAAATGAATGTATAGCATCTTTGGCATAGTCAAATTCTAACAGCCTGATCTTGACTTCCAACTCCTCACCCCTGATGCTGCAGTACTGCCTACTATAACCGCAAGGTTTATCTTTTATCAATATCTTGATTTTAAAGAAGTTCTTTAGATATTACTTAAGTAGAAACATGCGAATTTAATACTAACGTCCAACTCCTCAAATCTGATACTCCAGTGTTACTGCCTGCCACAACCGCTAGGTTTAGCGTTATGCAGATTTTAAAGTACTGCTTTAGATATTTGGTAGAAACATACGGATTTCATTATCATCATCATCATCATCATATCAGCCGAAAGACGTTCACTGGTGAATATAGGCCTCCCCCAAAGATTGCCACAAGGACCGGCCCTGTGCCACCTGCATCCAGCGACCTTCACCAGGTTTTCTTCAGGTCATGAGTCCACCTTGTGGGGGGCCTACCCACGCTGCGCCTTCCAGTACGTGACCGCCACTCGAGAACCTGACCGCCCCAACGGCCATCGGTTCCACGCGCAACGAGCCCCGCCCACTGCCACTTCAGTTTAGCGATTCGAAGAGCTATATCGGTCACTTTGATTCTGCTGCGGATGGTCTCATTTCTAATCCGATATCGCAGAGAGACTCCTAGCATAGCCCTCTGCATTGCCCTTTGGGTGACATTGAGCCTTCTTATGAGGCCTGCAGCCCTCCAGCTGATATAGTGACAGCGTGAGTGGATCGCGTAGGGTGAGCCGTCGGGCCTGCGGCCCTCCAGCTGATATAGTGACAGCGTGAGTGGATCGCGTAAAGCGAGCTAGACTGCTAGACTTACAGCGTGAGTGGATCGCGTAGGGCGAGCCGTCGGGCCTGCGGCCCTCCAGCTGATTGAGTGACCGCGTGAATAGTTCGCGTAAAGCGAGCCGTCGGGCCTGCGGCCCTCCAGCTGATATAGTGACAGCGTGAGTGGATCGCGTAAGGCGAGCTAGACTGCTAGACTGACAGCGTGAGTGGATCACGTAGGGCGAGCCATCGGGCCTGCGGCCCTCCAGCTGATAGAGTGACGGCGTGAGTGGTTCGCGTAGGGCGAGCCGTCGGGCCTGCGGCCCTCCAGCTGATAGTGACAGCGTGAGTGGTTCGCGTAGGGCGAGCCGTCGGGCCTGCGGCCCTCCAGCTGATGTAGTGACAGCGTTAGTGGATCGCGTAGGGTGAGCCGTCGGGCCTGCGGCCCTCCAGCTGATATAGTGACAGCGTGAGTGGATCGCGTAGGGTGAGCCGTCGGGCCTGCGGCCCTCTAGCTGATATAGTGACAGCGTGAGTGGATCGCGTAAGGCGAGCTAGACTGACAGCGTGAGTGGATCGCGTAGGGCGAGCCGTCGGGCCTGCGGCCCTCCAGCTGATTGAGTGACCGCGTGAATGGTTTGCGTAAAGCGAGCCGTCGGGCCTGCGGCCCTCCAGCTGATATAGTGACAGTGTGAGTGGATCACGTAAGGCGAGCTAGACTGCTAGACTGACAGCGTGAGTGGATCATGTAGGGCGAGCCATCGGGCCTGCGGCTCTCCAGCTGATAGAGTGACAGCGTGAGTGGTTCGCGTAGGGCGAGCCGTCGGGCCTGCGGCCCTCCAGCTGATAGAGTGACAGCGTGAGTGGTTCGCGTAGGGCGAGCCGTCGGGCCTGCGGCCCTCCAGCTGATATAGTGACAGCGTTAGTGGATCGCGTAGGGTGAGCCGTCGGGCCTGCGGCCCTCCAACTGATATAGTGACAGCGTGAGTGGATCGCGTAGGGTGAGCCGTCGGGCCTGCGGCCTTCCAGCTGATATAGTGACAGCGTGAGTGGATCGCGTAGGGTAAGCCGTCGGGCCTGCGGCCCTCCAGCTGATATAGTGACAGCGTGAGTGGATCGCGTAGGGTGAGCCGTGGGGCCTGCGGCCCTCCAGCTGATAGAGTGACAGCGTGAGTGGTTCGCGTAGGGCGAGCCGTCGGGCCTGCGGCCCTCCAGCTGATAGAGTGACAGTGTGAGTGGTTCGCGTAGGGCGGGCCGTCGGGCCTGCGGCCCTCCAGCTGATAGAGTGACAGCGTGAGTGGTTCGCGTAGGGCGGGTCGTCGGGCCTGCGACCCTCCAGCTGATAGAGTGACAGCGTGAATGGTTCTCATAGCGCAAGCCGTTGGGCCTGCGCCCCTCCAGCTGATAGAGTGACAGCGTGAGTGGATCGCGTAGGGCGAGCCGTCGGGCCTGCGGCCCTCCAGCTGATAGAGTGACAGCGTGAGTGCTTCGCGTAGGGCGGGTCGTCGGGCCTGCGACCCTCCAGCTGATAGAGTGACAGCGTGAATGGTTCTCATAGCGCAAGCCGTTGGGCCTGCGCCCCTCCAGCTGATAGAGTGACAGCGTGAGTGGATCGTGTAGGGCGAGCCGTCGGGCCTGCGGCCCTCCAGCTGATAGAGTGACAGCGTGAGTGCTTCGCGTAGGGCGGGTCGTCGGGCCTGCGACCCTCCAGCTGATAGAGTGACAGCGTGAATGGTTCTCATAGCGCAAGCCGTTGGGCCTGCGCCCCTCCAGCTGATAGAGTGACAGCGTGAGTGGATCGCGTAGGGCGAGCCGTCGGGCCTGCGGCCCTCCAGCTGATAGACTCACAGCGTGAATGACTCGCGTAGGACGTGCCGTTGGACCTGCGGTCATTAGGTTGATAAGACTGAGAGTATGAGTATACCCCTCGGGTTCGCGTAGGGCGTGCCGTCGGGCTTGAGGCCGTCCGGTTGATAGACAAGGAGTGTGAATCCCTCCGGTTCACGTAGTACGTGCCATAGTGCCGTCGAACCTATGGCTCTCCGGTTGATAGACTGCATGGATTGTTCCTTTGGGCCCTCGGTTCGCGTCGGACTTTCCGTCAGACCTGCGGTCCTCCGGGTGGTCGACTGACAGTATGAGTTTATATTTTATAGTCTCGAAATTCTACTTGTATAATGTGTACAATATAAAAATTTTACCTTGATTTTCTCAATAATCCAAATTGATTGATATATTCCTTCTTAACAGATCTCTGTTATCTAAGCTATTGTATGAATAACACGTCCATTTGAGACACTTCGGGCATTCAAGCTGACATTTTTTTAGTGTCGAATTTCTAAAAATATCTATTCAGCAGGGATTCCCCTCTCGATACACATAAAATAATGTCCATTACGTTTACATATGTGTCGTGATTCAAGCGCGAGAGTTAAACGCTAGCATGCATAATTGTATTGCATATTACAAACAACATCTTTGATCTAGAATAAGTAGGTATAGTATCGGAAATTAACTTTACAATTGCACTAAAAACTTGAAAATAAAATAAGTAAAAAAAAATTTAATTTATACGGTTTTTATTGCACCAAAAACTAGAAAATAAAAATTAGTTGTAACTAACCGTAGATGCTACTTTCTGTAGATTAGTCACGTGAAACTATTATCACCGTAGTCTTCCCAAGTTGGATGCTGAAAGCCACGTTTAGCCTCTATGTCAGTGGATTAAGCGTTACCTAATCGGAAACTTTTACCAAACTAAAATAAAAACGTGGGGCGTTATTATAAAGAAACATACAAGTTCAAAAGCTTTAATTTTGCAATTAATCATCCTTCTGTTCCAACACTTCTACAGAGGTAAATAACTTTTATCAAAGCCAGAACAAAACTTATTACACTATTGCTGTCTTGATTTCTATGTTTGTTCTTAAATAACTATAGTGACTTAATCACAATTGCGTACGCCCACAAACCAGAACGCGTTTTTATTTTACGCCCCACGTTTTTATTTTGGTTTGGTAAAAGTTTCCGGTTAGGTAACGCTTAATCCACTGACATAGAGGCTAAACGTGGCTTTCAGCATCCAACTTGGGAAGACTACGGTGATAATAGTTTCACGTGACTAATCTACAGAAAGTAGCATCTACGGTTAGTTACAACTAATTTTTATTTTCTAGTTTTTGGTGCAATAAAAACCATATAAATTAAAATTTTTTTTACTTATTTTATTATAGTTGCGAACTTTGTAAACAAGCCTTATTATTCAAAAAATACGCAGCAATTATTTATAAATACTAATAACAAACAACAAAAACTATACTATGCTAAACTAAACCTACCTTAAGATTTACGGGGACCTAAACTATATATATACAAATGTCTCCCACATCGCTGCCAATAGTACGGTCAAACTTTACATTAAACTCGCAAAGCATGCAGTATAACTGCATTTTTGGTATGTTGCTTATACACCATAGGGAACTATAAAACCACATTTTGCAAGCAAAAAAAAGGTGTGCTAGTTACGTAGTACATGAAAAACTGCGAAATTTACGGTCTTTTTTCAGTTTCTGATTTTTATTAAAAAAACCTTACGTTTTTTGACATTATAAGTTAGGAAGCGTTTAAAGATTAATATTTCTAACAAGTTGAGCGAACACGTATTACCGTAGGTATTATAGTTTCAGAGATTTACGACTTCTTAAAAGTACTCTTTTTTGTAAACTAGCGTTATTTTGAGTTTTGCTAACGTTTTCGGCTTAATATCGCCTCACCTAATTATGCTACGAAAAACATGCAATAATAACCTTATAGCGCACTTAATATTCTTTCGTTAAAGGGTAAAATCATGTCAGCAAACTTTGTAATTGAAAATAAAAACTCGTAATTCAAAAGGCAGTAGGCCCGCTATCTAAGTTTTTCATACAAATCGCAAGTCGTGTTGCAAAGCTGCAATTTTATTATATTATATAGGCCCTATAAGGACGTACAAAAATGCATATTACAAGAAAAAAAAAGAAGGAATTTCGGCATAGGACGAAAAAAACTGAACAAATATTGGACTTCTTTTACTTTTTGACGTTTAATGAAAAAACTACTATCTTTTTGATACTAATTGCTACAAAACTTCTAAAGAATATTAAATTTGAAAGGATTTGAGCTACCTTGCATTACCCTAAATTATATAGATTTAGAGATACGACATTTCAAATTGTGCCCTTCATTAAGTTAAGAAAATAAATGCATGTTTTGAAGCCTCGTATACCCCCAACTATAAGACTTACAGTAATTGTTATCGGCTCAATTTGTTTCAAATTTAATATAGTTATTATGTACAATTACTTTTTTTTCCTTAGCGCGAAGGTTTTGCCAATATTTAGTGAATAGCTTTAACGTAACCTAAAATTTGTTTATGCTTTGATAAAAGGGCACTTTTTGAAATGTCGTATCTCAAAATATATGTAAGTTACGGTGATACAATGTAGCTCAAATCCTTTCAAAAATAATGTTCTTTCTTAGTTTCATAGCAATTAGTATCAAAAAAATAATACATTTTTAGTTCAACGTCAAAAACTAAAAAAAGTCCGATTTTTTTTCCGTTTCCTACGTCCTATGCCCAAATTATTTTTTTTGTTTTTCTTGTAATATGCATTTTCGTATATATCTATAAGGCCTTTATAATATACCAAAATTGCAGCGTTGCAACTCGACTTGCGATTTGTATGAAAAACTTAGATAGCGGGCCTCCTGCCTTTTGAATTTCACGTTTATACTTTCAACTACAAAGTTCACTGACCTGATTATACTCGTACCCTTAAATTAAAGAATATTAAGTGCGCTATAAGGTCATTATTGCATATTTTTGTAGCATAATTAGGTGAGGCGATATTAAGCCGAAAACGTTAGCAAAACACAAAATTTTATCTAGTTTACAAAAAGGAGTACTTTTTAAAGTCTCGAATCTCTGAAACTATAAGACCTACGGTAATGCATGTTAGCTCAACTTCTTGAAAATTTATTAGTCTTGAAACGTTTAATAACATATGATATCAAAAAAACGTAAGGTTTTCTTAATAAGAAACTAAAAAATGGCCGTAAATTTCGCAGTTTTTCACGTACTACGCAGCTCTTATTTGCTTGCAAAATGTGGTTTTATACTGCCCTGTGGTGTCTAAACAACATACCAAAAATGCAGAGATACTACTTGATTTGCGAGTTTAGGGTAAAATTATGAACGATTTGACCGTACTACAAGGGGAAAAGTGCCGATAATGCTGGCTGCGTTGCCTCGCTGAATTGCAATGTGTTCAAAATGTGTTTAATTTCCAATGTACGTCGTTGAATACTGTAAAATCGATGCGTTGTTTAATCAATTACTACCAATAGGTTATCCAAAACCACGAAAACAACAAAATAGTGCTAGACTCTGAATATTTCTTTGAACTGTTTATTTAAGCAGGTACCTACCTATAGTTTGGTACTTCAATAAAAACAAAGTATGGAATACTTCGCTTGCTCGGCTTTCTTCTAGCATTCGCTACAAACAACGATGTTTAAAAGCATTAAAACCCCAATTGAAACAGAAACAAAATAAACACAGCAGAGGTTACGATACTGTTCACAACAGATCCAATTAAAATCTTTCAAATTAAATATTTTTATTAAAGCAATTAATTCAGCTTCATTCTTTCTGCCGAAAGCATCGGCCGATTCATTTCGTAAAAAATATTTGTTTTACTATCGACATCATGAACAGATATACGATACCTATTGAGAATAGGTAAGTATATATATTATATAATATTGTTTATTTGATATAATTGTACCGTACAGCTTTAACAATTTATAGTATTTTTCATATAATTTCTACACGAGCACATTCGATCTAAACAGCAGAAAAAACTCTAGCAAGATGTTAAAATATTTGTCATATTTTTAGGGTTCCAGGTAAGGTAGCCAAAATGGCAAAAACGGAACCCTTATAGATTTGTCATGTCCGTCTGTCACAGCCGATTTACTTGGAAACTATAAATGTTACAGAATTGAAATTTGGTAAGGATATATGTTGCATGAACCGCTACTGAATTATGATACTATAGATTTAGATTTTAGATTTAGATATGTATTCTCATAATATAAAATTACACTATAAATTGTCTTAAACTAATCTACATGAATTTATATTATATGATCGTCAGGATAGGTAATTAAATTACTTAAATAACATGAACTGTATACGTATTGTAAAAATATGGTGTGGGCTCCATACATTTAAATAAATAAAATAAAATAAATATCTTGGGACATCTTACACAAATCGACCTAGTCCCACGGTAAGCTCAATTAAGGCTTGTGATGTGGGTACCAGGCGACGATATATATAATAGATAGATACGTATAGATACTTAGATACATACACAGCCATGACCAAGGAACAAACATTTGTAACAAATAAATACACAAAGAATGCCCTCGCCAGGATTCGAACCCGGAACCTCCAGCTTCGTAGGCAGGGTCACTACCAACTAGGCTACAGAGGCTGATTTAACTGATGACTGAGGATGTATATTTTTTTTTTTTTCAATGTATTTAAACGTGTGGGGGTGGGGTATCAATAGAAAGGTCTTTGAAAATGATATAAAGGTTTACATAATTATCACATTTTTATCTAAGCGAACCGTTTACGAGATATCAGATCTCAAAGTGTGAAAAATGTGTCCCCCCTCTATTTTTGAAACTACGCGATATAAAATAATTACGTTTTAAAACAAACAAAAATATGTTATGCATATAACTATCAACGATTTTTGGTTTGATTAAATTAACTCTTACAGTTTATGAGGTAGGTTAATTTAAATGTATTTTTTTAATGATAAATTGATAATGGTACGGAACTCTTCGCGTGCAAGTCAGACTAAGTGCGAGTCTGACTTGCACGCGAAGAGGCCGGTTTTTGCATTATATTACCGTCATACATATTTTATGAACAATGGCCGTGTGGTGACGGCAGAAAGAATAGATTTGTCACCACTCCAACTCCTCCTGCGGGTGTCGTAAGAGTCGACTAAGGGATTGAAGTGTCACTGACCATATTTGATTAAAGATTGATGATGGGCAGCAGCGTCATCATAGTGGACACATTACTGCGATCGCCAATCCGCTTGCCCAGCGTGGCGATTATGCATTTACCTCCTAATGCCTCTATACGCATAGTTAATAGGAGAGGCCTACGTCCAGCAGCGGACTATCATAGGCTGATGATGATGATGATGATGATGATGATGATGATGATGATGTTATTAACATACCGACTAAAAAAATTTTGGAACCCTTTTATTTCAAATTTAAGATTAAGTGATTGTAATTGTAGACGTCGCAATCAGACAAAAAAGTGTGGTTGACAACTTTTAAAGAAAAACTTGGAAAGAAAAAAAAAATTTTATATAGGTATTAGTTCCATATAAAACATTATAATTTCCCCGCGAGGATTAATCATGAAATAAAACTAAGAAAACGGATAAACTCGCGTATATTTGAGTATTTGGAGTCGCCGCAGACCACGAACCTTGTAAAGTGTTCAAAACGTCGGAATGAAGTAAAAGTTAATTAATATACGCGATTTTATCCGTTTTCATAGTTTCATTTCATGAATAATTATCAAATTAGTAATAATAAACGCCCAAATTGAGCACTATTGAATCCGTAGGTAGTCATGCAAATAGTGTTCATTTTAGTCCAATATGAATTTGCAACTTTTTCATATTAAGCAGAAACTTTTGATGCTGGCCGTATAACGAAAGAGCTATTTGAGTATGCATTTTCCGAGAGTGGTTCGGGCTTTGATAAATTTACCAAGCCATTGAATGGACGTTTCGAAACCTAGCCCATACAATATAGGTATGCAAGCACACTCAACCAATTGAGACCGTAGACCACTCAGAAACATGTCAAAATGACAAATAGTAAGAAATTTGTCACTTGACTTAAGGTGCGACCACGCTGCTGCTTTAACTGTGAGGCTACAGAATCGCTGAGATGCTTAGTATGCGTACGATTTTC
>JALPQI010009839.1:0-36591 GCA_025490895.1 Thaumatotibia leucotreta | reverse complement strand
CTTATTTATTGTTTCAGCCTACAAAAACGCAAACTAAGCCAGCCCAAGGTCACACGGATTCCGAAAGCACTTCAGCCTCAGGCCCCAAGGAGTCGTGCAAGGAGCTGGTTATCGACGAGAACGTTGTCAGCGCATTGCGGGGTTTCCTGGCGAGGTCTGCTGCCAAATGGAAACTCCTCAGGTAGGATATGACTAGGGGTGCCAACTGTCCCGCTACATGCGGGACGTCCCGTTTCTGGGGCGCTAAAGTATGCGTCCCGCAAAGGGTTCGCGCGGGACGCCAGTTGTCCCGCTTTTCAGGGAATACTAAAATAGTAATATGAATGCGTATTGCATTTGCAAGCAATTTAAAATTTCGTCTTGTTAATTTGAATGTATCGCGATATCCGTACCAATAGTCCGCAAGCACCGTGCACTGAACATGTAATACTGCCAAAATATGAATGATTGCGATGGGTGCAATAGGTGCATCTAAATTGAACCGATCTGAAATTAAGCATTGTTTTTTAATGTTGAATGTCGTTCCCATCCCGCATTTTATAGCCAAGTCCCACAATTTATTCGCGAATGTCCCGCATTTCTGTGGTTTTTGTGTGGCAGCCCTAGATAGGCAGTCTCAGGCCACAAGCAGCTGTGACCACGATATCAGCTGGTTCCTGAGGACCGCGGGGTGAGGGGAGCCCCTCAGGTCACCAAGCTGTCGGCACAAGTGCGAAAAACATGAAACTCGAAACAAGTGGCGATGTTTTAAAACAAGACCGATAGGGATAATTTCGTTTTGAGATGGCCGAGATGGCCCTCCCAAGTTTTGGACCTGACGTAAAATGACCCACTTCTCGCACTAGAGCTTAAAAAAGGCACCATCTGTACTAGGTTCTCGTTGTTCGGTAAGTGCGCCAATGCTCTGCGGCGATGCGTGCCGTAGATGCGTCTAGGGTGTATCTAGGGCTGTCAAGGATTTTTCATACAACATTATGTCGCACTAGCGCGGCGCGGCGCGCGCAAGCCGAGATTCCTTTTATAAAAATGTTAAATTTAAGTCGGCCCTGATTTTAAGAAATGATTTAGACCATTTTAGAGTAGTTTTGTGAAAATATTGTTTCATTTACTTTTTTTGCCTCACAGGTGTGATGAATAACATTGTGAAACACAATGTACTATATTTATTTAAACTTATTTCACCAGGTTCGACAAAGACGAGAAATTCAAAACGCGTATCTTCTACAAACTGAACCCAATCGTTTGCCTCAACCGCTGCGGCCCTCTAGAGAAACTGCTCACCCAGCGGCTCACCTTAAAGGAGTTCGCGAGACACCTCGGGCTCCGAAGTGTGGCTGACGTCACCCCGGAGAAGAGGTAACTGATGAGAAATACATTATAAATCGTCGGCTGACAAGCAAAACTCACTATAAAAACTGTCACTACTCTTAGCAACCTCTTATGTCAGTATTGAATAAGAACTGAGATACGATCTCTATTTCAAGGAGGTATTTGTTACTTAGTGAGTTTTGGTTGTCAACCGACGAAATATTAGATGTCATATACCAAAGAAAAACGACCAAGATCACCAACGTCCGAGGTGGGGATCGAACCCACATGCTCAGCTTTCGAGGCTGATGCCTGCACCCCTCGGCCACTCTGTCTTAGCAACCACCGGTCAATTTTCTCGGGTATATGCAATCCCTTACAAGGCTAGGCCTTTGACCATTCTCTAAGGGCAAGCAATACATGCCTGCACATCAACAGCCTAGCTATTCTACATTTTTCTAGAATAGTTAGAGATAGCTGGTGCTGCCATCTATTGAACGTATTGTGAAAACACAAATCAAATTAACTAAATATTTTGATTTGTACAAATAAAAATACAAATTTCTATATTAAAAAGTACAAACCAAAATATTTAGTTAATAAATAATTTGATTTGTGTTTTCACAATACGTTCAAGAAATGTATTTGAACGAAAACGAAATATAGCGGACTGTAAAATGATAAAAGTTTATGTTTTAGCTAACTTTGTGTGATTTTGGTAATGTTAAAAATTTGGAATTAAGAAGGAATTTAGAATAGGATCGCAAGACGGCTTACCTTGATGTCCTCAGGCGTAGCTCCGCAAGCAAATAAAGGCGATTCCCTAAACTCGTGCAGAGGTGAGCTCACGTACAGCAAAGCAATCGGGTTTGACCTATACGTATGCTAACGCGGGATATTAGCCGAGATGCGATCTTGTGGTTATGAAACTTTTAGAATTGGATGAGTAGCCGGAACTTGAGATATCGTCTTCGAAATCAATTAACTTTACACTTTACATGACTGGCACAAATTTAAGGTTTTTCGCGCTACCGACTTCGAACTCTCACAAACGACGACGAACTACTGACTGTGTGGCAATGCTGCCATACTAAACCTAATGTCAAAATGACAGCTATGTTGCCAGACAAAATATAAAATTAAGGCCAATATTAAACATTCCGCCCGCCTAAATGCGAGGGCGTGCGGCAGCATGCCTTAGAATTTACGAAAAAACGATAAAACTTAAAACTACGAAAAGATTCTGTCTGTGACAGCAGGTGAACTAAAGCTAGTACAATTTACGAATGCTACAACTAAGACCTACAGGTTACGATAGCCTGGTAACTAGGCTACGTACTTTAACTTAACATTTAACTTAATTAAGAGTCAGATGCCATTGGCAAAGGACAAATCTTGACGACTGGTCTTTTGTACTGTCCAGTGGCAGTCTTGACAGTTACTACTCTACATATGCCATCTGCACCTGGGTGCAAGGCAACGATACGACCTAAAGGCCAATTGAGAGGATTCAATGACTCTCCTACGATAAGCACTAAAGCTCCCACGTTGATATTAGAATATTTTTTATCCCATTTTGCCCTTTGTTGCAGTGTGTGTATATATTCAGTTTGCCATCGGTACCAGAAGGACTGATGAATTTTTTGAATGAGATTCCAACGTTGCTGGACGCCAATATTTAAATCTACAAGTTTCTCCTCAGGCATAATCGAATGAGGTTCCAATGTGAGGAAATGTCCTGGAGTTAGAGCTGCGAAGTCATTGGCATCCGAACTCAGGGGCGTCATGGGACGAGAATTTAACATAGCCTCTACTTGTGTCAGTACAGTATAAAATTCCTCGAAAGTTAATCGTTGAGTACCGACAGAACGAGCGAGGTGTGTTTTCACTGACTTGATTCCAGCCTCAGCCAAGCCATTAAAATGAAGGCTACCAGGAGGACTAAACGAGAATTTAATTTCTTGAGACTCCGTGGCCTTTTGCATGAGAGAACCAAGGTAGTTACTGGCACTGATAAAATTTCTGCCCTGATCAGACACGAGATGACTGCATCGCCCACGACGTGCGATAAAGCGTCGCAAAGCTGCGAGAAATGCTTCTGTGGACAATTCCGACGCGAGCTCGATATGTATAGCTTTCGTGGAGGTGCAAACGAAGACACAGATGTAGCCCTTAAAGGTTTTAGCACCACGACCACGTCCGAAAGCTATGTTGACAGGTCCACCATAGTCAACAACTGAACTTGAAAAACACTTAAGCTGGTTAACCCGATACGAAGGGTAATTTCCCATAAATGGAGCAGGGGCAAGTTGAGGACGAACACGAAAACATTTAGTACAGCTAGAGATTACAGATCGAATGGCACGTTTGCTTGACAATATCCAAAAATTTTGTGCTAGAAGATTCATAAGAGTCAGTGCACCAGGGTGCATGAAGCGAACATGATATTCTTGAATTATCAAACTAGTGAGGCGATGGGAGCGAGGTAATAGCAAAGGATGCTTTGCTTCGAAAGAAATCTTAGCGTGAGCCAAGCGACCGCCCACCCTGAGGTGACCTACCTCGTCAACGAAAGGTGATAGTTTGCGAAGACTCTTAGGGAGGGAGTTAGGAGACCCCTTTTTAAGGTGCTCCAACTCCAACGAAAACACACTTTCTTGCACAAATTTAACTAAAAACATAAATGCTCTGTGAATCTCTGATGGCTGCAAAGATCCAACGACACGAGAATCGACAGCTTTCTGTCTACAATTCTCAGAAAAACGAAAACAATATGCTAGCACATGTTGAATTGTTTTTAGTGAAGAGAATCTATTCAACAGATGGTCAACTAATTCTTCGTTATTGGTTATAACGAGAACAGTAAGCTTCTGCTCTTCATGAAGAACAGTTTGGTCTAACGATAACAACGACTTAGGCCATTTTTCAACGGGAAGTCGAAGCCAATGAGGCCCGGTCCACCAACTAGATTGATCAACCAAATCTTGGGGAAGAAGCCCACGCGATCCACAATCCGCGGGGTTGTCAGTGGTTCTGACATGACGCCATGAGTCTGGAGGAATTAGATCCTGGATGTGGCTCACCCGGTTTGCCACAAAGGTTTTCCATTTGGATGGACACGACTTGATCCAGGATAACGCCACACTGGAATCCGACCATGCGAATATTTCACTAACCAAGTGAAAGGGCTTCAAAGCTTCCACGACTGACGCCACCAAGTCCGATAACAAAACTGCTGCGACTAATTCGAGTCGCGGCACCGACAATTTACGTAAAGGAGCCACTTTTGATTTGGCACAAACTAACTGAACGGCGATATCACCATTCTTACTCAATGTACTGCAGTAAACAACAGCACAAAAGCCACGTTCCGACGCATCACAAAAACCATGCAGTTGCAAGGAATCAAAATTACCGACGATGCGACGAGGAACAGCTACCGAGCTCAATGAAGAAAGTTGAGTCTTAAACTCCTGCCACTGAAGCCTAATATTTTCTGGAACATCATCATCCCAAGAAACTCCGGAAGTCCAAAGAAGCTGCATTAGGTACTTGGCGAGGAATGTTACAGGCGACAGAAAACCTAATGGATCATAAATCCTGGCTATTTCCGAAAGAATAGTGCGCTTGGTACATCTACCGTTATGAGTATCGACGACACGAAAACCAAAAGAATCTGAGTGAGGTTGCCACAGCAAACCCAATATTTTCAGAGATATATCTGAAGTTTCATCGAAATGTTTGAAATTCTCTGAATACAAGTCCGAAGACGGAAGATTTTCCAGAAAATCACCACTATTAGAGGTCCACTTCCTCAGATGAAAGCCACCCGACGACAGAATGTTCGTGAGTTCCACCCGAAGGGAGCGAGCCTTTTCGACGGAGTCAGCTCCAGTAACCACGTCATCGACGTAGATATCGCGGGCGAGAACAGCTGAGCCAGCTGGGTATTCTTCCGCAGCATCATTGGCGAGCTGAGCCATGGTACGAAGAGCTTGGAATGGTGCAGCCGTGACACCATATGTCACAGTCTTGAGACGATAGTCACGTATAGGACCTGAGGACGAGGGTCGCCACAGAATGCGTTGATAGTCAGCGTCTTCTTCAGAGACCAAGATTTGCCTGTACATCTGCTTTATATCACCTGTGAAGACGACAGCGTGCCAACGAAAACGAGTAAGCAGATCGAAAATATTGGTTTGTAGCTTGGGCCCTGCCAGTAGAGTTGAATTCAAGGAAACCTCGTTAGCGTCCTTAACACTGGCATGGAAGACAACACGAAGAGGAGTTGTAACCGATTCACGTAAAATTCCATGGTGCGGTATATAGTAGAACTGGCCCTCACATGTTGAAGGAGGATCTACTACTTCCAAATGACCACGAGATTCGTAGTCTTCCATAAATTCGACATACGACCTTTTAAACTCAGGATTAGAATTTAACCTGCGTTCCAACGACAGGAATCGCTTAAGAGCGATTTCGCGCGAATTGAGGAAGGTAGGCTTGTTCGTAGGATCAACGAAAGGCAAAGGCACTACGAACCTTCCTTCTACATTACGATAATATTTATCACGAAAATAATCTTCGCATCGCTGCTCCTCCTCCGACACGAAAGATTTGGTAGGAGCAGTGACATTTTCTAATTCCCAAAATTTTTTTATGGAATCTTCAAGCGACAAAGTTTGCGAAGAATTCGAAACGAAAAAGCAATGGCTATTCTTCTTACGAGAAGACACGACAGAATTGGTGTTGAGTTGACTAATGTCACACTCACCTATGACAATCCATCCATAGATTGTGTTCAACAAAGTAGGTTGACCAGGCTTCCCTCGACGTATACCAGGGATCAACGACGAAACGAAAAGTTGTGCATTAAGCAACAAGTCCACTGGTGCCGGTTGAGCGAAGTCAGGGTCAGCGAGCGACAATTTTTTTATGTGCGACCACCTCGAGGAGTCTATAGGTTGCGTAGGTTGATCAGCACATATCTTCGACAAAACGAAAGCTTCGAATTTTATATTCGACGACAAAGACGAATTGTGAAATGGTTTAATTTCACACGATAGAGAGCCGAACGGTTGAGCGACAGAATTGCCAATGCCGTACACGGCATGTTGGCCACGAGCTATATTAAACCCTAACATTTTAGCACAGGGTTCCGAAATAAAATTGCATGCGCTAGCGCCATCTAGTAGCGCGCGCACCGGTCGAAAGTTTCCAAAAGCATCTTTAATTAAAACTTTAACAGTTGAAAATAAAATGGTATTTTCCCCAGTCACAGATGTTAAAACAGTGTTACTACTATTACTATCTGGCAGTACCGGAGCAACCTCTATGGGCACAGGTATTTCTGTATTTTTAGTGAAATGTAATAAAGTGTGATGCGAACGACTACACACACTACAACAAGAGGCACGACAAGATTTCACTCTATGGTTATCCGAGAAACACAGAATACACAATCCCTTTTCTTTCACTAAGTTAAAGCGAGCATTTTGGTCAAGTTTTAAAAATTTATTACATTTAGCAAGGCTATGCTGTCCAGTACAGAAGACACAGTTCGGGTTCGACACAACAAATGCTGTTTTATTTTTAGGCAATGGTTTAACAGTTGAAGCTTTCACTTGAATATTGGAATTTTCTAATGCTTTGCTACGTTTTTCTATAAAGCTCTTTAGTATTTCAAATTTAGGTATATCAACATTTGATTCAAGCTGAAGTTCAAATGCCTCACGTGTTGCAACATCCAATTTTGACCACAATAAGTAATACAGCATGAAATTCCGGTCAGGAAGATCAAATTTCGACAAAATATTTAAATTTTCATTCAAGACACGGAACACCCGATCTAAATCATTCTTGTTTTTCACAGCCTCACAATTCAACATCTTTTCATAGTAAATAATAGCAATTTGTCTTTTCTTGTCATAGTAGTTGGCCAAAGTTTCATATGCACTAACATAGCTGTCATTTGACAAAGGAAAACTTTTTATTAATTCATAAGCAGAACCTTGAACACTTGACAACAAGTAGTGTAACTTTTCAACATCACTAATTGTGTTCCGGTTATGAATCAATGAGTCAAATAGTTCTTTAAATGACACCCAGTTCTCTAGCTTACCATCGAAAGGCTTTATTGATATTTTAGGTAGCTTAGCTAAGTTGTTGTCCAACAATACAGGTTTACTTTCGCTGCTGATTTTATCCATTTGAGCATTTTGCCTTAGCCTACTTTTAATAGATTTTAACCTATTTTCGAACTCCCTAGTGACTTCGTATTCATCACTACGTTGGACTTGCGAAAGCGGCCGCAGAATACGTATTTGCGCGTCATGAAAATCACGTTCAATCTCTTTAAAGTCCGATTCGTTGTAACCTTGCAAGTCTGAACCTTCTATATGTTCTAAACGCATAATACAGTAATCCCGGGCGATACGATATGAATCTACAGTCGAAGGTTCTAATTCACTATCATTATGACCACCACCCATCATTCAAAGCAGCAATTAAAACGAGAACTAGATGTAAACAATTACAAATATCACTATAACCTAAAAGTGATCAATAAACAATTTGACGTTTACAGATAACAGATACAGATAATATGAACTGCGTTCCGTTTCACGCTTTGAGATGGTTAGTTGACACGACAATTTTACTATGACAAGTTGATACGATAAATTGGATACGACAAATTTGTTGTATACAATTGTATACAACAAATTAAATTAATTTTGAATCTATGGTCCGGAAAGTGCACTACCAACTTACAACGACAATAAAATATGGCGTACACCTAAAATACGACAAAAATATTCACTAAGACAATATCTCAAGTACCCTACAATTTAGAAAAAAAAACAAAAATTATTAAAAATCACGAAAATTAGCTATTACATACGACAAAAGGTACTTTTCAATAAGATCCGGCTCGAAGGACCAAAAATAATGAACGAAAACGAAATATAGCGGACTGTAAAATGATAAAAGTTTATGTTTTAGCTAACTTTGTGTGATTTTGGTAATGTTAAAAATTTGGAATTAAGAAGGAATTTAGAATAGGATCGCAAGACGGCTTACCTTGATGTCCTCAGGCGTAGCTCCGCAAGCAAATAAAGGCGATTCCCTAAACTCGTGCAGAGGTGAGCTCACGTACAGCAAAGCAATCGGGTTTGACCTATACGTATGCTAACGCGGGATATTAGCCGAGATGCGATCTTGTGGTTATGAAACTTTTAGAATTGGATGAGTAGCCGGAACTTGAGATATCGTCTTCGAAATCAATTAACTTTACACTTTACATGACTGGCACAAATTTAAGGTTTTTCGCGCTACCGACTTCGAACTCTCACAAACGACGACGAACTACTGACTGTGTGGCAATGCTGCCATACTAAACCTAATGTCAAAATGACAGCTATGTTGCCAGACAAAATATAAAATTAAGGCCAATATTAAACAGTATTAGTTATACAGGGTGTTACACCACCCACTGAAATCCTTGAACGGGGTGATTTAGTAGGCTATACTGAACAACTTTTACTATGGGACCAATCACGAAATCAAAAAAATATATATTTTTCATACATTTTGACTGATCAATCAAAGACATTTTGTTTGAAAGAGCCAAAAATTTTTGAGATTCCTAGGTTAGCTCCATAGTATAAGTTGTTCAGTATAACCTACCAAATCACCCCGTTAAGGTTTTCAGTGGCTCGTGTAACACGTTGTTAACTTATTTAAGATATACCTACAACATGATAATCTCCAGTTATTCAAATTCATTTATTTTTGTCTATATAGGTATTGCTTAAGGTAAGCTCACAGTTTAATAATAAGTACAACAATGACGTGCCTATCTGCATACAAAATAAAATATTACACCTATTACTTTTTTGTATAAAATTATATTTTTTTTATCTGTTTTGATTTCTGCAGGATAAAATGTCTTATTGAAATATATGACGTAAATATGCAAAAATCAAAGTAGTATTGCCGATGTGTACCTGCATTTTCAACTTTTACTACAAATATTCGAAAATACACAAAATAAAATACCATACATTTGAACACATTAAACTTTTGAATATGGATGTCCTGGTGTCCCGGCTAAACCCCTGTAATTTAACTACTCAGGAATCATGCCAAAGTAACATTAATTATCAATCAGATTATAAGACATCTTAAACTACTTGTCATTTTGACATTTCTAGAGTGGCTTAGTGTGAAATGTGGGGCTATTATTACTATTATTAGTAATTTACGTCTTGACAACAAATATATATTTAAGGAATGAACATCGAAAAGTATAGACAGATAATCACCAAATTACAAATTTAAAAACAACCAACTTCAACCGATTTCTCCAAGATCCTATCAGCTGTGGTTTCCATCATTCGTGTCCTATCATCAAATCCTACTCTTTGAATGCAAAATCTTGTAAATGAATGAAAATTACCAAAAGCGCCATACCTATAACATTTGAAGAGATCCCTCGATTTCTCCAAGATCCCATCATCAGACCCCAACTTGGTGCCAATGGGACCATCTCGGGGTTATACACTTTCGATAAAAAAAAAATTAAAATCGGTTCACTATTCTCGGAGATATCAGGAAAAAAAAACCAATCGAATTGAGAACCACCTCTTTTTTTTAAAGTCGGTTCTGTTAAAGGGTAGTAGATTCTGAGAACCTACATGCACAGTATGCATACATCACACTTAGGGTTCCAATTTGTTGAATGTACCTTTTGCAACAGGTACCGCATGCGACACAGCACGCGGCAAGCTCGCAACGTCGCGAGCGTGACGAGCGACAGCGAGAAGGAGAAGAAAACTGCCCAGCCCAAGCGGAGGCAGCTGTGGAACAGAGACAAACAAGTCTTCTCTCAGTGAGTACCTTTTGTCAAATTCCATAGCCTAGTTTGTATACTCTGTCCAACCTTTGGCTGTAGAAAAAGGCGGAAAATTAAGAAAAAATAGGCGCGTACTGTTGCCCGCTCATTGAAAAATTGAATATGCCGCCTTGTTTACTGACAAAGTTTAATAGAGGACATGATGTTGGCGTTTGAGTGACTGCTTTTGTATTTGACGTGGCCGTGGTGGTTTAATTAAGCAGATTCATTTTAATTTGATTCAGGGTAGTTCTCTTAACACTTAAAAAAAACAATGTCTTTGTTTAAACATACTTTGGATATGTAATACTTCATATTTATAAAACTCTCATATCCGTTGTGTTCTTTTGAGTGAAGAAATCCTCTGAACCAAAGCTAATATCAAAATTAATTACTTTTTAGATCGTCCATGTCCAGTGAGGTTAAAGCCAAGCCGCAAATACCTAAACCATCTCGAGACAGCTCTAAGGACAGCACAGACAGCGACGCAGAGGTCAAACAACACATCCGGAGACATCTAGAGAGGAGGGCTAGTGTTAAAGCAAGATCTGGAAGTGAAGATCAGGGAACTAACAAGAAAAATGATGTTGTTGATGTAGATAGTGAAAGTGATGAAGAAAGTAGCGGCAGTGATCAAAAGAAAACTAGACGGAGGTCTAGAAGAGCAAAGCAAAATGAATCTGTGCTAATTAGTGATGAAAATAGCGATTCTGATGATAGTGTTAGGAAAACTAGGCGTATGTCACAGGGGAAGAAGAAAGATGAATCTGTGCTGGTCAGTGATGGAAACAGTAGTGATATTGATAATAATAAGATCAGAAATAGGCGCAAGTCGCAAGCAAACAAAGAATCTGTAGTAGTTAGTGATGAAAACAGTAGTAATAATGGCAAAAATAAGAATATACCTAGACGCAGGTCGCAGTCAAAGAAAAATGACGAATCTGTACTAGTTAGTGACGAAAATAGTAGTGACACTGATGAGAATAAACGAAAAACTAGGCGTAGATCGCAAACAAAAAAAGATGGTCAATCTGTACAGGTTAGTGATGATAGCGACAGTGTTGGGGATAAAAAACGACGAAAATCTAGAACCAAGGATAGAGTGAAGAGCAAAACTGCAAATGATGACGAATCAGTGATGATTAGTGATGAAAGTGATGGAAGTGATAGCGCCACTGATGAAAGTGTTAGGCAACCTACAAGAAGAACTAGATCTCAAGGACCGGAGACGAAAGTGTTGAGAGAGCACAATAAGTCTGTTGTTATTAGTGACAGTGATAGTACGCAAAATAGCAAGAAAACTAACGCAAAATCAACAGAAGCAGATAAACTTAAAAGTAAATCTGTTGAAGTTAGTGATAATAGTAGTAACACAGATGATGACAAAAATAAAAATGTACGCACTAGATCTAGAGATCCAGACAGATCTCAAAAAGAACAAAATACAACTAAAACCAATTCAAATAATGAGCTTGACAGGAAAACAAAAAAAGATATAAATAGCTCTGAAACTAAGAAAACTAGGTTATCATTGAAGAATGCAGAAAACAATGACAAGGTTTCTAAAAACAATCAAAAAACTTCTAGCAAAACGGAAAATGCGTCTAAAAGTAATAAAGAGAAACCAGGACCTTCGAGAAGAGACGATTCGCGGAAACCGGAGCCTAGGGATCTGGATAAGTCCGTCATAAGTGATAGCAGTGATGCATTTGAAACTAATAAAAGTGCCGTCCATAGTAATAATAAAAGTAAGATTAGGAATGTACCTAAAAGTGTCTCCACTGTAAATACGCCGAGAAATAATAAAGGGAGATTCCTTAAAATAAAAGATAGAGAAAACGATAGAAATGAAAAGGTACAAGACAAGGATAAAAAAGAAAATGAAGACAAAGTAAAACATGCTCAAGTAAACAAAAATGAGAAGAATAAAAACGAAAAGGAAGATAGAAATAAAGTGTTAAGGGATAGGACGGATAAGGAAAAAAGTGATAAGGAAAGAAATAAAGAAAGTGAAAATAAAAGAACAGAAAATAAGGGTAAAGAGAATAATAGAAAAGCAGCGGCTGCCAGAAGCATGTTTAACAAACCTGTGAAATTTAAGAAGTGAGTACATTTTATATACTTTTCTCATACTTTCAATTAAATTTTGTCCATTATGTACGTCAAATTGGACCCGGAAGTATCATGTAGCTGGTTCGATGACTGAATATGATATGTAAAGGGATTTCATAACTACTTAGTAGTGCTAGGACAGCAAAGTACCAGAAGTATCCTTCTTTTGACAAGTGACTGAATATCTTGACATTCTACCGTAAAAAACAGAACTAATGTCAATGTTACCAGGTAAAAGATTACCTCAAACTAAATAGAAAAAAAATTACGCCTAAGTTGGAAATTTTTGTAATGTTGTAGTGTCGTATTTGGGTGAATCAACTATTTTCTGTCTGTTATTGCCATGGTTACGGTCGCCTGAGTCACGCTGTTTTTTTTGCAAAATTATGCTACTTAAACTATGCAAACATTGTTTTTTCTGGTGTCAATAAGGCCTTGGGCCACCTACAAACATGCACAACATGCATGCTTGCATAATTGAAGTAGCATCTTTTTGAATAAAACTAGCGTGACTCAGGCGACTGTAACCATGGCAATAACAGACAGAAAAAAGTTGACTCACCCATTTATATGTATCTAAGCTCTGAAATGGAATTCGAGATCAAAAATGTAAACAATCTATGATAATGACATGACATTATAAAGTCAATGTTAAAGTGACATTCCAGGGATATAAAACACTTTATTTTTTAACACCTTTATAAATTAACATCGCATTTTGAGATGGGTTATTTATTTGCACACTTACAAACTATCCTTACAGGTGCTAAACCTAAGACAATGCTTGATGTTTAGGCATAGATACGCGAAAGTCAAAGTATGTTCGATACACAAGCATCACAATCATTAACATATTTTTGGACATGACTATAAAAAACATACGGTTGAGTGTACACGGTACCTGATTACAAATATAATACATAGAAAATTTGCTAGAATGATGTAAATAATCAACATAATCATTGTTTGAAAACGAATGTCGTGTTACTTTAATCTTTAGGATAGTCGGAGAACGAATTCCAGTCTTCATCTGTAGTTACAATCGAATCCATTTCTATTAAAAAATTAAAATGATTGATTTGTAGGTAAAAATATTAAAATCTGTATTCATGTACTTTGCAATGCAAAATTTTAGGAGTTTTTATGAATTCATAAAACTGCAAAATTTTAGGAGTTTTTATGAATTCATAAAACAGTCATTTGGAGCACCATCTTGTTTTGATTTTTTTTCAGTACATTGTTATATTTAACTGCGAACCAAATGTTTAAAATGTCTTATCATTGCCAGTAGTAGATATAAATTAAATACCCTACATTTTATTAAAACTAGATAAATATATCATAAAAAAAAATTTATGATATTAAAAATTAGTAAAAAAAATTGGTTGCCTGTAAAGTCGGTATACGGGCGAAAGTTTTACGTGACAACGACGTGCCTTTCACTTTTTATGTCTGTCTCTCTCGCTCTTAGGCGGGCTAACCATGCCCGAGTGGAAGGGACGCGTGCCTCTCACTCGCTCTCATTGTGAGCGGAGCGTAACGCAGTTTCTTGAAGTGTCACCCGGCAAACCAATTTATAAAACGTTGTCACGTCAATATTTCAAAACTAGTGACTGTAAATGCGCATTTTTTTAAAAGTATTTCATTGATTTTAGATTACCCATCTCTCGCGATTATTTTTTTGTGGTGGTATCCCATTTGTTTACATTTTTGATCTCCAATTCGATTTCAGATCTTATCTATCTTTTATATATATCGTCGCCTGGTACCCCACATTACAAGCCTTAATTGAGCTTCCCGTGGGACTAGGTCTGCGATCACATATAACATGGACGTCTAACGCCATCTCAAAAATGCCCCCAAACACAATTGTGCCAAGATGGGCAGGACACAGCGCTTTTCATAACACCGCGCATATTTCGGCGCAACATCTTTGACAAATGTTTATAGAATATCGCCAAAAAACTTTGATGGACCAATAACAACTATTTTTAAGTGGCGGTTTCAATTTTTATATGTTGACATTGAAATTCATTACCGTGATACATTGAAGAGGGAGTGACACTTGTCAAGTAAAATTCAGGACCATTTTTGAAAGGCAATTTAGTATGGCGTGCGGCTGCCATGTTTTATTTGTTCGTAGGACTAGGTCGATTTGAGTAAGAATTCCCTAGATATTTATTTTATTTACTGTGAACAAAGTTTAGTGTATCGTTTTCATAATCAGTCATTCCCAGGTCCTGCGTGGCGAACGGTCGCGAATACACGTCACTCGAAGACCATGCTATAGTAGCGTGGGTGTCCAACGGCAACAGGGAGCGGTTGGTCAACGGGAACGCCGTGTGGAGAGAGCTACAGGGCGAGTATACACGCCTCACGTCGCAGAGTGAGTAGTCACAGAATACATATTAGTAAAAACCATCTCCAAAAACCCGTTTATAACCCTTGTTTGAGAGGTCAAAAAAGGTGAGTGGCGTAACAATTTGAGGCGAAGCCGAAAATTGTTATTGACGACGCCACGAGCATTTTCTGACTCAGTTAAACAATGTTGCATATAATACTTTTTCTACGACCACACACTTATTTTCAAATACAGTTGTAAATTTGTCTTTAAATTTAAATTTTTCTTTGTCAAACACAATTTTATTAATAATCAAGGTCGGGCGGGAGACGTCAAAATTAAAAAAGAAAGTTCTCTATGGTTTACTGTTAATCAGAAATGGTATTTAAAATTAGGTTGGCAGCCATGTATTTCATTAAGTCTTGTATACACGAGGTGTCTTAAAATGCAAAAAACGCACTGCGTGTAAACCGCGTGCGTTTATAGGGAATAGACAATATAGACTTATCTTGACATCAGCTATGGTATTCTCTTATTCACATATTCGACGCTGCGTTCGTCAACGAGCTCGACGTCGAGACAGCCTTGTCTAAGGTCCTAGCTGTTTGATTTGACATTAGGAATCGAGGCTGTGAGCGAGGTTGTGGGCGAGTTCGTCGCTGTTTTTCGTTTAGAGAATACGAAGTTCGTACATTAAACGTCAAACTCTCGACGCAGTGTAGTTCCAGCTCACGCCGCATTCGTCGCCGAGCACTAGTGTCGTTTAAAGTACATTAGTGAATACCATTTTTAGGCTCGACGCTGCTGCAGCGCTGACACAGCGCTGACAGCAAGGCGGTTTCCTTAGTGAATAACACTGCAGAAAACCATCTCCAAATCCTTTAAAGACATAATGACTCTTGGAAGACATATTGACCCTCCCTACGGTCGGGATTCAATTGTGGAATCCGTCGCTACATTCCGGATTCAATATACGCCTACGCCGGAAATATACCATTTTGATCCCTTGTGACACAATCTATTATTTCATCACACTTGCTGTCTAAGCGCGCCATTCCTTGCGCGCGCAGCGGGTGTAATAGAAAAGTGAAATTCCCAAGGGAGTAATAGAAATGTCAGTACGTCATTTAATAATATTATGTCTTAAAACTTATTTTTTTGTCGGCAAGTGTGATGAAAAACATGGTATGCATCACGGTCGGTAAGCGGAATACTAACTCGAGTCATTAATTAAAAGCCCTCTGCTTACGGCGTCGGGCTGCTAACACTCTCGTTAGTAGTTCCGTACTCAGATCTCGTCTTTTCGGTGGACATACCTAAAGTTAAGGAATTCCTGTACTAATTTTGGGATAAAACAATTTACGGTACAACTAGGTTCCCGAGTCTATAGCCCTATCTAATCAAATCGTAACATAGATTTATAAAAGCTGTTAACTTTTGACCACCGAGTGGACAACTTTTGTTTTTTGGACTGGCAATGACCAATGGTGCCGTGTGGTGACGGCAGTAAGAATACATTTGTCACCACCCCAACTCCTGCGGGTGTCGTAAGAGTCGACTAAGGGATTGAAGTGTCACTGACTACAAGATTGATGATGGGCAGCAGCGTCATCCTAGTGGACACAACTGCGATCGCCAATCCGCTTGCCCAGCGTGGCGATTATGGGTATTTACCTCCTAATGCGTCTATACGCATAGTTAATAGGAGAGGCCTACGTCCAGCAGTGGACTAACATAGGCTGATGATGATGATGATGATGATGATGATGATGATGATGATGAATGACCAGTGTACTATTTGTTTCAGCCCGGTCGTGGCACTCGCTGCGTAACCGCTACCTGCGCTACATACTGCCGTCGCTGGGCGAGTTGGCGCTGCCGCCCGCGCAAGTGTCGCGTCTGCGTGCCGCCGCCGCTGCGGGTACGAGTCTCATACGATCATGTACACTAAAACTACACAACTATAGTCCAAAAGCTCCCAACTATGGTCCAAAACTATGTCAAATATCTTCATCATCATCATCATCAGCCAATTGACGTCCACTGCTGGACATAGGCCTCCCCCAGAGAGTTCCACAAAGAAAGGTCGTGAGCTGTCCGCATCCATTGTCTTCGATTTAGTGTAATTATCACAGATGTCATATATACCATAGATCAAGCAAACGTATCTACTTAGCGTGTCAAATGAAGTCAGTGAAATCCACTGAGTTGTCACTGTCAGTCTTTAATCGCAGCTTGCAGCTTTCGGACGTCAAATTTTGTAAGTTGAAGTGAACAAAAACATTAATAATGCCTCCTTAAGTAATATTAATTGCAACAACACAAAAAAATATGAATTCTCAAGGGCCTGAGACATATTTAAAATCATAGGCAAGTAACAACTTCAGTACAAAATCTGACACGCTCGGCCGCCATACAAATGAATGAACTTGTTTCTTCTATCCAAATCTAATTCTGTGGTAATTATTATATTATTGACGCAGTTGTTACACAAAGTTTCCTCATTAATGATTAAAAAACTATAAAACTAAAGTATAAGATTTCCATTGATGCTTAATTACGAGTTGAACTTGTGGACCATAGTTGTAGTACTAGACTATAGTTGTGCACTAAAACATTTTTACAGAATTACTTTTTAGAATATGGTGTGGTATTGATCCTGGACGACAATAAAAATACATTTTGTCACCACCCCAACTCTTCCCGCGGGTGTCGTAAGAGCCGACTAAGGGATTGAAGTGTCACTGATGACCATTCTTTGATAGAAGATTGATCGCCAATCCACTTGCCCAGCGTGGCGTTTATGGGCATTTACCTCCTTATGCGTCTATCATCATCATGATCATCTCAGCCATAAGACGTCCACTGCTGAACATAGGCCTCCCCTCTGGACTCCACATGTGAGTGGTTATACAGGGTGACTTTCTTCACCGGTTAAACTTTCGAGAAACAAAATCTGATGTTCCATACAAAGCATCGGCCACGGCCATATAATTAGTTACAGATAACGTTTTAAAGAATTTTATCAATATCAGGACAGAGAAAAACTTTCCAAGAAAGAATACCTGAAGAACGAAAACTAGTATATAGGACGCCAGCCTTTGTAACTGGCCATCAGTGTCATGAGTTGAATCCAACCTCTCTTGAGCTTGGTATGTTTATGTGTAGAATGTAAAGCTTGTTCTCGAAATAAAGTAGCCATCGTAAAATCAGTCTCTACTGTTACACAATAGTCCCATGTAGTTCTAACAGCCACGGGACTGTAAATTGATTCTTCTGTTTTATGTTTAACAATCCAATATCCAAAAGCATTCGCTGAAAAGTCGTCAAAATCAAAATAACTTCAGATAATGCTTAATGCAAAAGTTCAGGCCCAAAAAAGTGTGAACTTCAGAGACGATTCCAACAATGTTATACTTGAAATAGTTAATAAAAATTGTAGACACGAGATTCACAGTTTATTATAATATGGGTATTGTAGTTTAGTTAAGACCCATAGGGAAACTAAATTACCCAAAATGGTAAAATAAGAAGAGACACTACTTAAATCCAGAAGTTTAAATAAAAGTCCATAATTATGGAGAAATTGATATAAATATCAACCACTGCGTCCGAGAAGGTAGGCAAAGAGCCCTTCTTTGTAATAACACCCATACAAAGATATGGTGTCATACAAAAAAAAGAATTATACAGCAATGGCTACTTTATTTCGTGAACAAGCCTTATACCAATCGTATTATTATATTGTTGAACGTAGTAAATAGAACTCATTATCTTCATAGCCTCATTTTAGTATCTAGTTACGTGTTTTACCTACGTACATGTAATTAATTTTCTTCATTGTAGTACCTAAAACGTATTTTACCTAAGTATATCTACTTCCGATTTGTTGTCTATGTTATGAACTGAAACTTTATGGTTGACATTTAGAATAAGATGGGAGTTTCTTTAGTAGACCAGGGGCTCCTGTTCAAAGCTTGTAATACCTTGTATCTTTTTAACACCAGGAATTAGTACTCAAGTTTTTGAGAAATAGGCTCTAGCAATATGCTGAGATGAGACCTGCTGGCGTAGCCAAGATGCCAAATGATATACGATAAGGGCTTGTCCATTAATCACGTCATATGATTTTGACCTGTTTTAGACCCCCCCATCCCCCATGGTGATATTTTCAGGACCCCCACCCCCCTAGCCAATATGACGTGTAATTGATTGCCAACTTAAGTAGTCATTTTAATATTACTTGAATTAACGTACTTTTTGAAATACATGTGATAGGGGAAAACTGACTTTTTTGCCAACTGGGAGGTAAATGTCCGCGAAGTTTTAAAATTCAGTTCAGGTTTTGATATCTGGTTATATTTAAAAAGTATGTATTTTACTAGCTATGTATAATACTGTTCAGCAGAGTACCAAAAAATTACACGTGATTTGTTCGATGACCCCCCCTCCCCTGTGGTGATAATTGGTGATTTTTCTTGACCCTCCTACCCCTACACAGTATGACGTGATTAATGGACAAGCCCTAAGCGCTAACTCACATGGCCATAATAATTCATGGAAATAGCCACGAGACTTTCCGTACGGATGCATACTAGAGTGCTTCTTATTTTTGCAATTCTGTAGGATGTTCGAACCAATAAAAGAGCTCTTTGCTCTCCCGACAGCAATTTTCTATGGGGCACTCTCTCATTATGTTATTTGATAAGTAAACCATATTTGGTTTTTTTTTTCAATTATTATAAACAAAAATTAGGGGTCGCTACCGAAGTAATAAAAAAAATACTAATCGTTTTGCCTTTCTTAAACTTCGTACTAGAGGGTGACCCAGTGGCGTATCTAGGGGGGGGCAGGGGGGGCTCGTGCCCCGGGCGCCAAATTAGAGGGGGCGCCAAATCGCCCAACATTTTTAATTTCCTTTTGCATAATTTATTATACCTATGTTAAAAAATCGAAAATCTGTATGCGTTATCTATCAGAAGGGGCGCCAAATCAGCCAAGATTTTTGATTGCCTTTTGCATAATTTATACAATAAAAAAATTTTATTCATAAAATGCTAGATTGGCACGTTTTCCGGGCGTCAAATTAAGCGGGGCGCCAAATCAGCAATTTATATTTATTTCCTTTTGCATAACTTACACATAAAGAAAATCTTCATGTGTAAATTAAATTAAATAATGCTAGATTGGTACATTTTCCCTGGGCGCCAAATTAAAGCCTGGCAAAAAAGAGTAACATCGTAGTGTCGTCCCTTTCAAATCAATATGCGTGAGAAAACGGGACGACACTACAATGTTGCCACTTTTTAATTTCTACTCTTTTTTGCCAAGCTGTAGGAGGGGCACCAAACAAGCCAAAATTTTTGATTTCCTTGTGCATAATTTATACATAAATAAATCAAAAATAGGTATGCGTAAACTATTAGAGGGGGCGCCAAATCGGCCATGATTTTTTATTTCCTTTTGCATAAATGATACATTAAAAAAATGCTAGAGATATGGCAATTTACATTTTCCCCGGGTGTCAAATTAGGCAGGGCGCCAAATCAGCAATTTATTTTGTTTTCCTTGTGCATAATTTATACACAAAGAAAATCATTATGCGTAAATTCAGAAAATACTAGTTTGGTACCTATATTTTCCCGGGGCGCCAAATTGTGGAGGGCTCCAAACCAACTAAAATTTTTGATTTCCTTTAATTTATGTATCATTTACACATAAATAAATCAAAATTTTTAATGAGTAAATTCAGAAAAAGCTAAAATGAAATTTTCTTAAACTCGCTTTCTATAGTTTTCTCTTTTTTTATATTAACCATTTGGAGAATTTTTAAAACTAAAAGTATGGAAACAAGTTTATATCCTGTGCTGCATGTAGTACTTATTACTCTTATTAGCATCGATAAAATTGGAAATGTAGCTATTCAGTTCGAACACAGTTGCATTTATTTTGTTTCGCAATTTTTTTTTATAAACTAAAATTTTCCTAGTAGGTAGGGCCTTTCCTGTCTAGTAGGTTGAATTACCTAAACTAGGAACCCTTTTAGTTTCGGCAGGTCAGACTAGACCGGCAGTACTAGAAAGTTGCAATTTGGTAAAGGTACATATACATATTAATTACGCCGAGAAAATAATATAATAAAATATAGAACAATAGTAAATCACAAGGGATAAAAATGATATATTTTCACGCCCGGATGAAGCGATGGATTCTACAATAGAATCTAGAACGTAGTGAGGCATTCTAAACTGGAATCCTGAGCGAAAAGAGGGATTCAAGCGAACAAATTAAAGCACGACCGAAGGGAGTGCTTTAAATCGACACGAGTTACGAATTTGGTTTTCGCACGTGTATACCTACGGGAGACGTTTTTCAGTACATTTGGTCCTCCGAAGACCTGACGTAAAATGAACCACTTCTAGCGCGTAACAATCACCCGAGTTAAAAAGAAGTTTTTACACATGTATCGCACGACTTTTTTCATAACAAGTGCCTTAAAAACGCACGGCGATTTTTTTTACGCACGCGAAGCAAGGTTTACTTTTCCGCACTAGTTAGGTAAAAATATTTTCCCCCCTACACGTAAAGTGGCGATGGATTTACTGCTAGCAATGTCGATATTAGGTGTTAACTTTGGAAAATGAGAGGGGGGGGCGCAAAATTGGCGCTTGCCCCGGGCGCCATTTACTCTAGCTACGCCCCTGGGGTGACCTGGGTGTCCCATAGAAAATTGCTATCGGGAGAGCTAATAGCTACTTTATTGGTTCGAACATCCTACAAGGTTGCAAAAATAAGAAGCACCCTAATGCATACGATTGCAAAATGACGTCTTCGCTTGGCCCGCAGTTCGAGGCACCTTTTTATATCTCTTGCCTGTTTTCATTGTACTATCTTACGTTTTGTGTGTAATTGTGTAAGGACATTTTCACTTTTAGAGTAACCCAAATAGCGTGAAATTAAAAAACCTTAATTGCAATCAGCTTTGTAACGACAGTTAAGTAAAATATCTTTAGGAATTTATAGTTTGTGAAATTAACACCAAAACGGAGTTATTATCGATATTTAGTGTTTAATTGTTGTTACAAAGCTGACTGATAAAAAGGTTTTTTAACTTCACGCTAATAGGGTGACCCAAAAAGTGAAAATGCCCGTATTATGAGTAAACTATATTCTGTTCCGTTCATTTCTAACTTTACCGCCTGTTGTCAAAATTTTCACGCTTGCATTGACCAGGATGTGAGAAAATCCACTTATACAGTGTGTTAAAATTAAGTAGACATTAATCGAGGATTGAGATGAAGATTTGATTAAGAATTCTAATTTTAAATGTAATTAATATTCTAAGAAAAGTACAGTGAGAAGCAATGTACAAAATGAATCGTTAATTATCGCTTGACTATGGACGGTGCGCAGCCATTCGCAGCGTTTGACAACTAAGCAGGACACGCGTTACGTTGTTCGATCGAAGAAAATAAAATTAACTGTACAGTTAATTTAAATATTTGTCAACTCTGAATACTTGAAAACGATTGCCAGTAATGCCTATTATTACCTATTTTCGTAAAAGCCTAGGTCATGGTAACACTGTATAAGGGTGACGTGAAATAAAGCAAAGCATGGTATTTCCAGGTAAACTGAAGACTGCGAGTAAACGACGCAACTCAATATTCAAGGCGCCGCGCGTCCTGAGCGCTGCCACGGCGGGCCGGCTCCGGTTCCGACCCGTGTCCGAATCCGACACGGACACGGAAAAGTCGGACACGGCGGACAAAACCAAATCAGTGTCTACTGACAAACCAACTAAAGACTCCGATGAAAGACAGAAAGGTTAGTCGGGCATTTATATTTACGGTTCTACCAAATTTCCAGCTAAAAGACTGCAAGTAAACGACGCAACTCAATATTCAAGACGCCGCGGTACCGGTTCCGGCCCGTGTCCGATTCCGACACGGACACGGAAAAGTCGGACACGGCGGATAAAGCCAAGGAAGGGTTGAAGTCTACCGATAAACCGACTAAAGACTCTGATGAAAGACAGAAAGGTTAGTCGGATAATTCTATTTACGGTGCTACCAAAATACCCAAATACAGGTCAACTAAAGACTGCAAATAAACGACAAAACTCAATATTCAAGACGCCATTCTTTCTGGCCGGCTACGGTTCCTGTACGTGTCCGAATTCGATACGGAGACGGATATATAAAACACGGCGGACAACGGACAATACCACGTCAGTGTTAAAGACTACCGAGAAATCGACTCCAGACTCGGATGAGAGGCAAAAAGGTTGGTCGGGCATTATTTACGGTTGGGGCCCGCGCCTGCTTAGATTTTTATTTGTTTATATATTTTTAATACAACATCCTATAGCGCAACAACACGGACCTACTACTAAAATGTTCTAGGGACTAAAATGTTCACTTATTTACTCGATCGAATAGAAACAACCAGTCATGCTAATGTTTGTAAAAAAAAAGAATAATTAAATAATTATGTCAGCTGGCTCCTGAAATGACCAGTGGTGCGATGCACTCTTCAGAGATTTTGGTGCGATTTATCCACAGATCTACCAAATGACAAACATAAACCAAGAATGTTAGTCACCCGAACTGTGTTAGTAAATAATAAGTGGGTATCAAAACCGTTATTGGTATAGTTAAAAATCGAAGTATGAATTTCTTCGCAGGTGTATGCAGGTTTCCTTCACCGTAAAGCACTTGTGAATATTAAGTGCTTTACGGTGAAGGAAAACATCGTGAGGAAACCTGCATACACCTGCGAAGAAATTCAAGGGTGTATATGAAGTCCCCAACAAGTACCGGGCCAGCGTTGGGACTACACAAAATAGGCACGTATGATGTCGAGTTGCGGAAAAAATGGCCAGAAGAACAACAACAACAGCAACAAAATTGAAGTATCACGAAACAGGCTATAAGGGCTCATGCATAAATCATGCGAGGTTTTTTCGGCTACTTTGAGACTAGCAGTCTCACGTGTATTTTTCTCATTCAACTTTAACGTCGCCGAAATTCACGGTATTTCTTAGTTTGTTCATCGTAGAGTCTCCCTGTACCCCCCCTCCCCTATCGTGATCTTTCGTGATGTTTTCTTGGACCCCCTCCCCCCCTATAGGACCTCGCGTGATTTATGCACAAGCCCTAAGACTAGTTTTGCTTTCAGCCCCGACGCCGCCATCACCGCGCCGCCGCGCCGCCCCCCCTTCCCCCACGTCGCCCCCCCGCCGCGCCGCTCCCCCCTCCCCCACCTCACCGCGCGCCACGCGGCTGCGCGCTCGCTCCTCCATCGCCACATCGACTCCTACGCCGAAGAAGAAGCGGATCCACCAATTATAAAGTGACTATTAACCCTCCGCATATGTGGTGAAAAATGTTTTTAAAATTATGACGTTTGAAAGCAGAATGGCAATTTGGCTAGGTTTGTAGATTTGGTAAACGCAACGAAGATAGGGAAATGTAAATATTGAAATATATTAAAATGGCGGCTCCTTAGGCGCCTATTGCAAAAACTGTTACGATTAAATAGTATCAATAAAAAAACCCTATTTTTTTTAACATTGTCCTTCAACTGTGTCACAATTTAACTTAACCCCTCGTGTCACGAATATTTTTTTCTAATAATTTCCTCGCCCATGATCAGTGCTTAGACATACGAAGGGACAAACGTGACGTAGTGGAAACTAAAATCTCCGTAAATGAGAATTTTTTGAATGTGACTCAAAATGCCAATTGTTTAAATTTTTATCTCAATTCGACGATACTTTTTTATATAATTAAATCGGTTATTTATTTACTACTTCCGTGGTTTAACGAACTCGTTTAATTTACCTTAAAAACGTAATATAAAAATCACCACTCCAAAACTGCTTTTTGTTGTACTACGGACCCGCATATTTAAGAGACTATAGTAACTATAACTATATTTATAATTAACGGTTAAACTCACGCGTATTCAGAAAATGACGCACGTAGTGACTAAATATACGCGAGTACCCGTACATACTAAAGTACAAGTTTTTTTTAAGATAATCAAATTAGCATTTTAGACGAAAGCACGACCAGACAGGAACAACACATATGTTACAAGCAATAGCAGATTGTGTCACAAGGGATCAAAATGGTATTTATATAACCGGCGTGGGCGTACATTGAATCCTGAATGGAGCGACGGATTCCACGATTGAATCCCGACCGTAGGGAGGGATTCTAAAGTGGAATCCTAAGCGTAATGAAGGATTCAAGCGTTAACGCCGAAGACGAAATAATTTTGATACCGTGTGACACATACTGCTTTTCACACCACCTATGAGAAAAATAAAAGATATATCACATATTTAATATTTATGCAAATAATCGATTCCGAAGATTTTTTTATCAATTATGAACGTACTGTTTATTTTCATATTTCATGGTATTTTTTTAGGCTGGCAATAGAAAGTCCTTTAACAGAAAAGTGCCATTTTGATCCCTCCCAGCAGGGAAGAAAAGGCCCGTATTCGAATAGGTGGTGTGAAAAGTATCTATACCAATCGTTACTGGAACAAAAAAGAAAACAAATATGGCCGACTCTCCATAGCTTTTGACGTCTTTGACACATCGTGATACACGTTCGCAGATATATTTTTACGTCAATAAATATCAATAATTTGATCTAAAAATGTATGTGAACTCGAGGCTTAAGGTTTTAAGTTGGTAATAAAACCAAGATAGTGTTCTAAAAGGGCGTGATTATGGAATAATGCATGTTTACCTTTTTTTTGTATTCTACATATGAATGATATACAGGGTGTAATCGATAAGTGTTTATAGCCCATAATTCCATAAATATGAGAGATATCAGAAAATGAATATGGAATGAAGTTGATATGGAGTAAGTGGTTAACATAAGACAGATCATGAATGATTTGATAACGGTGAAATGCCTTGGTCGTATTAGACTAGTCTTTGAATGAACGGTTACCTACTAAATGCATGGAAGGGTTTGAAGTTAATATTTGGGATATTACTGATTTTATTTCAAAAAGTTATTAGTGTAATTTTACTCGTTGGGTTCATCAGTTAAAAGTTTTCTGATATCTCTCATATTTACGGAATTATGGCCTGTAAACACTTATCGATTTTAACTTTACTTTTCTAATTTTGTTGATGTCATTTGTTAGGTATATGTTTAGTTTAGTATTATTTAGGAGGTTATTAAGGTTTTTGTTTTTACTTTTTGTTGTATATCATGTGTTGTAATTTTGTAGTTAAATTATGTAAATTGGAGTAATTATCTGTACTTATCGATTACACCCTGTATAAGAATATACTCTGTTTGGTTTGGTGTTTAAAAAAAGGTAAACAATCTTGCAGTATCTTTTTATTGAGAACTACGAGTAGAAAATAGGTTTTTGCAAATATACATAATATAACAAGGAAATACAGTGATTTACATTGTTTTTGATTCATTAAGTACCTAGTTTGGATTTTTATATGCATTTTTCAATAAAAAGATACTGCAAGATTGTTTACCTTTTTTTAAACACCAAAACAAATAGAGTATAGTTACGGTTGTCCAAATATAAAATAGTTACAATTCTGACAGCGCATTTTCACCTGTCACTGTATTATTTTATTATAACGCCAATTTTAAAGATCCTAGTGTATTCAACTAGATTACTATTTCAGTACTGATCTCAGTTTTCATTAACTAGTAATTGGCCACTGGGCTGATAACCAGAGATCGGACAAAAGTGCGTCATTGTTCTCAATATTATGGACATGACTCCAAAGTTGATTAAATGAATACGAATTATTTCCTAAAGACTACTTATAAAGGTTTTATGGTGACTATTTATAAAGGTTTTATGTTATTGGTGTCAAATAGGTAATTTTTTGAAACTGATTAAATGAATAATTATTCAATCAACTTTGGAGTCATGTCCATATTCTTGCGAACAATGACGCAATTTTGTCCGATCTCTGCTGATAACCGATGATTTGTTTGATATTTTATTAATAATTTCTCTCAATCTTGCAATGAAATGTTAACATTACGTACGTCAAATTGGATCAGGAAGTACCATGTTGCTGGTTCGATGAGTGAACTTGATTGGCGTTTCATAACTACTTATTATCTTGGCATTTCACCGTACAAAAAATTTATGTATCGGGTAAATCGTCGGTAACTGGCTACCTTTTGTTTTAAATGATTTCTATTTATAGGTTAACACGTTCGACGCCGGTGTCACAGCATGTGTGACCAACAAAATCTGATTCCTATGCCAGTGACACACATACGTGATCAGAGTAACCGTATGCCACTAGCATAAATCAAGTTCTTCCTCCTATGCCAGTGCCATAGAAATACGAACGTTTTTGACACAAGTGCCGTGTCACTGGCATAAGAATACAATCTGTTCAGTCACACATGCGTGTCACTGGCATAGGAGTTCTATCACATAATTTCGATCGGCATAGTATTAGCGCTTAGTGAAACAGTAGGTACTGGAGGCGAACGTGTTAACAAATTGTTGTTCATTTTAGTAGAAGGTATACAGTGTGTGTCTTTCATAGCGACATTGCTTTTAAGTAACGATAGATTAAAGTGTTGTTAACCATTTTAGTAAAAGAATATAACGATTGCCTTTATTATTTAAGAGTAATTAATTTTTATAAAAATCTCGAGCAGCAATGTAATGCAAACATTTATTTGACGTTTCTGAGAGGAAAAGCTAGTTTCGTTTTCATTGTAATTCGATCAAATCATTAAAGTAACTGCGAACTGTTGCCGACGTTAACTTATTTACTGAATTATCCATTACTAGAAAATACTACAATTTAAAACATGCGAGATTATTGGTACATGGACTACACTAGCACAACAAATTTACATCAACAATTCTTTCTGTGTCTTACTGTCTTGGCCAGCACATTTTGAATCGTATAATTCACTGAACTGATATCAAAAATCACTGCACATACATTATCACTTCTTAGAAATCACATTACCTAGTTCAAACATTTTTATTAAATTTATTAGGAAAGTCTGTTGATCAACAAACTTGATGTTATCTTGACACTTCAACTCAATCAATGTGAAGTTTTCAATCGGTACATGAACAAAACGATTATCTGATTCCGCCTTCTTAGTTAACACAAAATTACCTAGCGCTTAATCGTCTATGTCGCACTTATAAGAAAGAATGACAAAGACGGAAAACTAAAACACGCTACTGAGCGATAGCCATTGGCAACTTGGCTAGGCACCCTGGGCTGTTAAGTCCTTTTCTTATGAACAAGGGTCATGATTTTTGACGGACTTGTCATCGAAAAGTGTCACCGACATGTAGGATGTAAATAGGTAGGTAATTAATAGTAATTGTCAGGATGTCACTAAGAGCGAGATTTCAGTGAAATCATATGTCAATTGTTAGGTTTAATTTATTAGTTATTGTTATTACTGATACATTGCGTGCTGAATTAATTTGTATGAAATTTTTTTTTAAATACTTGCACTAAATATGCTAATTTCAGTTCATTAAGACTTGTACTTTCACCCCTTAAAAGCAATGTCGTTATGAAAGACACACTGTATATTAACCGATATTCGTTGCGTGTTCCATTTTCAAAAACTTTTATCTATGGCGGCGAACAATTTTTTCATGATACGCCAAACGTGCCTTACGCCATGGAATGCCTATCGTGTCATACGCCATTCGTTAAAAACATTCATGACACGCCTGGCGTGTCATCCGCACTGAAACGGTTAAATAAAAACCTAATAACAGGCCACGTTTTATTTACTGGCCACATTAAACTAAAAATGAATTCTATTTAAAGGTGAAGAGGCATTTTTGTATGAGGAAAATGGCCAGTTACTGGAGATTTGCCTACTAGCCACTTGTCCAATAACTGGCCGCGTTATTAAATGCGTTTAATAATAATTCATTTTTACTACGTACCCAGATGTGGCCAGTTACTGTCAATTTTCGTAACCGTTATAATGGCGGGACCAGATACTGAATTCGATCGATTCATATTGCATTATTTAGTACTGAATTAGTACTATTTGGTACCTGTAGTAAAAAAAAATTGTACCTCTTCTATTTCAAAGTTATATTCAATCAGTCTGGTCCCGCCATTATAACGTTACAATGGCGGGACCAGGACCTGAATTCTGTCGATTCATATTGCACTATTTACTGAATTGGCACTATTTGGTACCTTTTGTAAAAATAATAGTACCTCTTCCATTTCAAAGTTATATTTAAAATAGTCTACTCTGACTTCCGATTTTTTATTTCATTGCAAGTTTGAGAAAAGTACTATACTGGGTTTGCCTGGAAACCAAACTTTGGCGTTGTATCTCTATTCATTTTGTATGTCCACGCAGCCTGATTATTTTGGTTTCCCGGCGTCTACAGTAATCAGGTTATTCACCAAAGCTGGCACGAATGGAATGAATAAAATGAACGACATCTGTCATTGTGTGTATGCGGTCGTCCTATACCAACCTGTATCTACTGTCATGTTGACATCCACACGTAGATACATTCTGTCACTTACTCGATCCATTCGTGCCAGCTTTCGTGAATTTACGCGTACTAATTATGTGTTTTTTCATAGTTATAACAAGTTCATTACGTCATATTGGTTACTTGACGTGGATGGCATTTCAATATTTAGTTGTATAAGGGCGAAAAGGTTAAATAACTAGCGTCTGCATACAATCGAATACATTTAAAGTCTAAATTAGACCATAATAAAATTGTATGAGTTTAGAAATACATTTTTTTTTACTTATCTCAAATAACCGTTGTGTGCAATAGGCATTTGAATTGTGTATGCCTGAGGCATTTGTACTGTTACGGAGTGTATATATTTCAATTATGTTGTTAAAAGTTTTTCTACCAATAAAAAAATAAATTGAAGTCTTGTTTTTTTTCTCAGTATAACGCATTTCGAAAGTTTCAACACACCGTAATAATTTAATTTGACGCATTATTTTCATGGCGTTCAAATTTATGTTTAGGTATTATTGAGCACCGTGGCCGCTCTGGTATATCTGACGCGATATATTTTCTTTTGAGGAGTATACAACTATACATACAGGTTATAATAAAACTTCAGCATAGGAGGGACCATTATATTGGCATCACATGGAGCGAGTTTTTACATCTATCTATATTACACAAACCATCCAGAAGCCTAATAAAGTATTTAGTACACTTTACAATTCATATTTCCACTACCCAAAGGCACAGGTCTCATGAGCTACTAAGCTATAAACTATCGGCTATAAACATGAACAAAAGGTACGCACTCCCGTGTAAATAAAAGAGACATGGCGATACTCGCCCAGCTATCGGCGTTTATCGCCGCGTCTTTTTTTAAACGGGAGCGCGTATCTTTTGTTCGTGTTTACAGCCCATAGTTCATAGCTTTAAGTAGCTCGCGGTGAGACCAGTGCCTAATCATTCATAAAATAAACATAGTTTATCTTTATCTATCATGTTGACATTTGCGTTAGGTAGAAAAGGATAAATTAACAACTCGTATTAAAGAAATATATTTAAATTCTGTTTTTAATATATAAACTCAATTCATTCATTTACAGTCTTGCCCCCTTATCTCTCCTAACTTAGCAAGTCGCTAGGCATTGTTTGTCCCTTTTGGTCTTATCAATATGTCTTTATGATCGAAAGCGACAAACAATACTTAGCGGCTTGCTAAGTTAGGAGACGTTTATGAATAAGGGGGTTATCTATTGGCAATCAACTGAACTTTAATCTCGTAAGGCCCACCATATTTTGAACGTTGCTGTGTAAGGAACAGTGCTGAATGTAGTTTGTTTGTTAACACGTTCGCCTCCGGTACTATTTCACTAAGTGCTAATACTATGCCGATCGAAATTATCAGATAGACATCCTATGCCAGTGACAAGTATGTGTGACCAAAAATATTGTACTCCTATGCCGGCGACACAGAACTTGTGTCAAAAACGTTCGTATTAACGCTGGCATAGGAGTGAGAACTTCATTTATGCTAGTGGCATAAGGATACGATTACTTTGATTACGTATGTGTGTCATTGGCATACTCGTAGAAGTACAGTTTTTTCGGTCACATATGCGTGTCACCGGCATCGAACGTATTAAATAAAGGAAATACAACTTTATTTAGTTCATGAAAAGTTTAAATTTCATTTAAGTGGAGTGTGCATTGTAGTGTACATTGGGTCTTACGAGGCTATTACTAGTATATTACAGGGACACGTCCCAGTACTCGACATTATCCCTAAACAAGTCAATAATCACAATCTATATTATGTAACGTGTCGACATTCAGGCTTTTATATCATTATGAACAAGGCTGTATTCCAAAATAGTACGCGCTTGCAATTGGAATTCTAGTGCTTCATTGTTAAAATTCAAATTACCACAAGATATTGTCTAAAGATGCAGCGTTGTTCATTAATTTCATGATAAGCGTTGATGTGTCGAGCTTTGGGAAGGTTACCTAACTTGTCATAATTTGCGTCAACGCAAGCATGTAAAAACATTTCATAATTATTTGTTTACTCTGTACTTAAATAAATCTACAATATTCTCTCACTCAAGAAAATATAATCATTTACAATATACTCATAATAAATTCATGTTTGATAAAATTGTGTAATGTACAAAACGACTTAACTTATAGGAGAAGGAGACACACAAAGTGTTCAATATCAATTTCCTTAAGAGTTTGCCGTAGCTCTTAGTTCTATAGGTGAAACACTTAAATAGATAATACCTGGCTACTTATGCAAGAGGCCATTCGGTAACGCGTGCGCTAAGCGAAAATTACTGAATATATAATCCTCCTGCAGCCCAGACCATAAAATTTGCCAATGAATTTTGGATTAAAAGTATAGGAAACAGAACACAATTTCTTTTGTTTGAAAAGACCTTTTAATATGTATCTGGGAGGCAGGAGAATAAGGCAGATTAGAACGAAAAATGACTGTAATGCAAGTAAATACTCTCGTGTTTTTTCGTCTCTGTTTTTCTAATACATTTATTTATTCATTCGTCCACTGGCAAACAGGCCTCCCACAAAGAATGCATATTGATAAATTGATTACTTTTCGCTTATTTTATTGCATACGCTTGGCGAATAGTGCCTATCTTGGTTTCCCTCTGTTGTATTTAGTAACAGAATTTATATGGCACTTACGTTATTATTCAAATATGAAACGTCAAATGTCTTTACACACACGTTACTAGATAGGCTTAGCACCTGATTGGGCGACGCGAGATAGACTACTCGTCTTTTACTAACTATATTTATAAAAGAAGGGCAGGCGCGGATCCAGGACTTCGTTGAGGGGGTCGGGGGGGGCTGCTCTATGACATGACAGTATTTTATACTTAAAACAGCACCTTGGCATACATAAGTTCAGTGCGAGGGAGGGCAAGTGCCCCAATGGCCCCCCACCTGGATCCGCGCCTGAAGAGGGACGAAATTTACTTAAGTTTTTCACCTATATGGCCTTCAAACTTCTGCTGTAGGCTATACATTCATGTATACAAAGGATAGGTTCTATACTCATACTTCTTACAGGATCTACATTTTGAAAGTAACCTTAATTACGTACAGGTGGAATAATGCGAGAATTACAACTGCGTCGTTCGGCTCATACTCTGATGCGGTCGTCGAATCAGAGCAACGAACAAGTAAAACATGGAAGCCGCACGCCATATTAAATTGCCTTTCACAAACGGTCTTGTTTGTGAAAGGCAATTTAATATGGCAACAAATTTTAGTCGACATCAATAAACATTTGTCAAAGATGTTGCGTCGAAATATGCGCGGTGTCACGAAATGCACTATGTCCTGCCCATCTTGGCACAATTGAACAATTGGTTTTGGGGGCATTTTTTAGCTGGCGTTAGACGTCCATGTTATATATGGTCGCAGAATCAGAGTATAATGTTGCCAAGCAACCGACATTGTTTAAATGCTCCAATGCCGCAGTTATCTTGCTGTCTCATTCCGTTCAGTAAAAATCGAGGCAAAAAGATACATATACATTTTAACGAGAAAATACTTAACTTCATCACACCAGTATTTCTATACACATACGGTAAATTTACTAGGTTTGGCACGATCGCGCCTGGCGGGAGAGCGGGCGGTTGACGTCGAAGAGACATAAAAGATAATCACCAAATTAAAAGTTTCAATGCCGACTTCAACCGATTTCTTCAAGATCCCATTATTGGACACTGAATTGCCAGGGACCATTGGAAATCGGTTCAAGATTCTCGAAGATCAAGTGACATACATACAAATAAAAACGGCCAAGATCATGTCGGGATATGCTCAAGTTAGAGTTCCGTAGATATTCAAAAACTGCTGGGCCGATTATGTTCGAAATAATTTTATTTTAATGTATTCTAAGCCCAATTAAAGGATCTCAGAAGAAACTTTTTTTTAGTCAATATTCTCTGAGATAAAGATCTCTCCAGATTAAAAAAAGTGTCTTTTGATCCGTGGGTCCGAAAAATATAAAAAAAAATCGTAATTAGGCTTATAGAGAACTTAAAATGAAACTATGATTATCATCATCATATCAGTCACGTCGTTTCGTCGCCTAAATCAAACTAGTTTTAAGTTGTTTTTATATTTTTTTGTTTTTGTAGTTCACAGTGCCTTGGTGTTTAACTGTTATGCTGTGTAACTTATTTGAATAATAAAATAATAATAAATAAATAAATCAGCCGAAAGACGTCAACTGCTGAATATAGGCCTCCCCCAAAGATTGCCACAATGACCGGTCCTGCACCACCCGCATCCAGCGGACTCCTGCGACCTTCACCAGGTCATCGGTCAACCTTGTGGGGGGCCTACCCACGCTACGCCTTCCGGTACGTGGCCGCCACTCAAGAACCTTCCCGTCCCAACGGTCATCGGTACTACGCGCAATGTGCCCCGCCCGCTGCCACTTCAGTTTAGCGATTCCAAGAGCTATTTCAGTTACTTTGGTTCTGAAACTATTTCGAACATAATCGGCCCAGATGTTTTTGAATAACTACGGTACCGTACACTGAGTGCTCGACATGCTCTTGGCCGGTATTATTGTAATATAAAAGTTTTATCGTTTAGCCTATAAAACACTCAGTTGTCAACACATCCGCTCTCCTACAACTAGCACCTTAACTTAACACAAACACGCTGGTATAGGCACAAGGATCTAGCGACACGTTTTGAGGACTATTTCGTCGTTTGACAACCAAAACTACAAAAACTTTCACTAATTTTATCAACGGCGTATGTCTGTACAGAATAGGAACCGAGATACGAGCTTTATTTCAAGGTATAGTTTTGGTTGTCAACTGACGATATATACTATGTATCATCTCTCTTAACGTTAATATTTTTACATTATTTCTACCAAGTTACATTGTGAATACTAGAAAAAAAAATACCATAATAAAAATCTATTCTTTATCATATCATTTTGTATTTATTCAACACACTTGCTTTCTAGGCGCGCCATTGCAAGTGAAAAGTGAAATTCTATAGGGAATCATGGAAATGTTAGTACGTTATTTTGTCATAAAACTGAATTTTACTCTCTTTGTCTGCGGGGTTAGACATCTTATGGACTATCGTTAGTCCGTACTTACCTCCCTAGATGCACAATATACTATTGCTCTCTAATTGCCTACTGCCCGATAGAATGTCCCTAAAATGATATAGGGAATTAGGAACAAATTCTTACTAAATTGACTGTCTTGACGTTTCGTATAGGTCAAGTTCATAAATACAACAACCAACCACCCCATTCTAATTCAATAAGTAAGAAGAATAATGCTGGTCGCAACCGGTCATGTTTATTTATTTTATTTTATTTATTTATAAGGAGATAAAACAGAAACAGTCACAAGAATACATCATATTGTAGCGTTACTTACAGTACTTATACTCTGTTTGGTTAGGTATAAAAAAAAGGTAAACAATCTCGCAGTATCTTTTTTATTAAAAATGCTTTTAAAAATCCAAACTAGGTACTTAATGGAGCAAAACAATGTAAATCACTGTATTTTCTTGTTATATTATGTATATTTGCTAAAATTTATTTTCTACTCGTAGTTTTCAATAAAAAGATACTGTAACATTGTTTACCTTTTTTTAAATACCAAACCAAACAGAGTATAGGCACAGACGTTTTCTTAAACTTATATCACTGTGAACACAAATTGTGAAATTCTTTGGGGGAGGCCTATGTCCAGCATTGGACGTCTTTCGGATGATATTATGATGAAGTAAGAAAATACACACATATTATGAACTCCACTACACATACATCGTTTTCATGGAATTATCTTAGTAGACGTAACGTAAAATTACCAAAAATTTATGAATTTGTTTGAAAAGGCTATATCGGATAAGAGGTATTATCGGAACACGAATATATTACAGATTTACTTTATTTATATTAGTATTCGATATAACCACTTAATATCAAAGAGGCAAGGTTTAAATTGTAATATCGAAAAATCATCGATTGTGAAATTAAACCTTTACAACTTTGACATAAAGCGCCATATCTGATACTTCCACCTTATGCAAGGTGCCCATGAGGAAAGGAAAGAAAAAACAGCATTTTCCTGAGTCAAATCTGCAAAAAAAAAATCTTGCTACTACTAATTACATTTTTTCTTAAGACAGACGGAATCCGGCAAATTTCATACGACATTCTAACCTCAAATTTGTCCAGAAATCCGCTGTTCAAACATTTTTCCTTTTCTCATGGGATGAGCACAATTTATATATCTAAGTAAACGACGCACATCACATTACTAAGGTAATTTAGTCTTGAGCAGTACGCTTAGCACATGTTTGGTATGTCAGTATGTCGCGAGATAGATTTTCCATTTTATACTGTATATGAATAAAAGAGAGAAGGATAATCTATCTAGCGGCGACATATTGTCGCAATAATCCTGTGCTAAGCCTACAGAATACATACAAGGATACAATCACGCCTATAATATGTATAAATTTTAGAACGTATCTCCAAGAATCAAAATCGTTGACATATTTTTGAAGCCTAAATAATTTATATCGCCACGTCAAATTCAAAAGCTGTCACTCCTACGCCACGTCACCGAGGTGTCACTGATATTTAAGTTTACGCACGTGCGTACAGTTACTAATATGTATACATTTCGGAACGTATGTCAAAGGCATAAGGATCAAAATCGTATACATATTATTAGAACCGACACGTACACGTACTTACGTCTTTATGGGTGGAATCAACTTTTCTGTATGTTATTACCATGGTTACGGTCGCCTGAGTCACGCTGGTTTTATGCATAATTATGCTACTTAAACTATGCAAACATGCAATTTTCTGGTGTTAATAAACCCTTTCCTTAATGGGTAATCTATAAACAAGGACCATATGCATATACTCAAACGTGACGTCACTTTTGTGCATTTCATATAAAATTCCATAGTGGTGATCGTTTTGACAGTTTGAAAAAAGATGCTGATTTGACTTGCCAGTCATCATGCCCATTATTGTCGGTCGCGGTCGCTAAAATTTATTGTATGGGAAGTTTCTTCGTAATTTGCCAGCTCATGTTGATCAGCCTGTTAAGTGTAGTTGATGCAATATCTGATGGTGATGACCTGATGACTATGGGTGCAAAACTTTAACAAAACTTCAAAATTGACATATGCGAACACTTTAGCCAAGAAAAACACGAATATTATTGACAAAACTGTATCCAATTTTATTGCCTATCGGAATCTTGAACTTACAATTAATTAATGAATTTGGGTGATGTATATTTTACAGATGTATGTGCGTGAATCAACTTTTTTCTGTCTGTTATTAGGCAAATATGCAAGTAGTGCATGTCTGTAGGTGGCCCGTTAAGGAAA
>JALPQI010009838.1:0-33445 GCA_025490895.1 Thaumatotibia leucotreta | reverse complement strand
AAACCAGCAGAACTGGAATCCAATGATAAATTAAAATATGCATAAATCGACCAATCAGAGACCAGAATGCTGGCGGCATGGTAGTCACGCCTGAAATTTCAGTGCATTGCAATTTGCTCTTTACAGACAACATGTTAAGATACAGTGTGAAATGTAGCTTTAGTGAATGGAATCTCAACAATTTAGTCATTGAAAGTATTGCCTTGAATTTTTATTATTTTAAAGGTTTCTGAGGCTATACTGCAGGTCCTTTAATATCTGTCGATGATTATTCAGCTTGAAATAAAAATAATAAAAAAAACTTTATTCTTTGCCTCAGGCTGACTGGTAGACACGAGAGAGTGATTGATAATTCAGCTTGAAATAAGAATAATTGAAAAAAAACTTTCTTTTTTCCCTTAAAGTTCACTGGTAGAGAAAGCCTTTTTAAAATAAAATGGAATAGAAATTAGTTTATTCGAACATACACAGTAATCAGAATAAACAGAAACGAGAGAAAAAAAATACAATTAAAAAAGTGTAAGCTACGAAAATTACGAAATGGCCTCATCTCAGCATGTTGCTAGCGAGTACTAGTCTGATCATCTCTGAAACGCGTAGTGTTATTGCCAAGTTTTGTAAAATATTAAATGTAGTAGTAAAACATAGTAAATTCTCAGGTTATCACACGTTTTAATTAATGTTTATAAATGTATCACCATTACCGATTTCTCATTACAAAATGAAAGTCATTGAAACTTATGTATGGACAGCACGTTTAGTACTTATATTGATGCCAATTACATTTTCCGCGAATCTGGTTAATTTAAACCTCTTTAGTATATAAACAAGTTTTCATGCCGCGTCTAATATGGATAACTAATTGCATATCGAAAGCCGCGATTTACTAGATATCTAGTAAATTGCAGGGTTAAATGCAGTATAGCGTTAAAGTGTGTATGACGTTATAATGCCTTATAATTTCTAGCCAACGTAATAGTATGTTTAGTATATTTACAAGCTTTTATTGAACGTTTACGTTTGGTATAAAATATGTAAAATATTTCGTCCTATTTCTTATGACTTAGTTAAACACTACTACATTCTTATAGAGCTCCTATATTGATTTTTGTTTGTGAGATATTAACAAAACATTATGTGACTAGGCCATAATTATTATACAATACTTGGATATCAAAGATAGATATTGTAAGTTTTATTGCACTTGTAACTATGTTGTGGGAGCACCGTTATGTCTCCATTCAATATTAAGGAAATCGGAAGACTATAACACCTTGAACTCCTTTTGGTCAATGTAACACAAATAAGACTGTTATGTCTTTAAAAGGCCAAGTTCACGATCTATTTGTATCTTATCGAGCATGTTATTTGTATCTACTAATCAATATGCGTAGTATCTATGTATTGATAGTGCTGATATACGTGTTATTGGAGTAAACCTGCAATTCTTATCTGACAGGTTTTCGTAAAAATAGAGGCGTGTTATCATAGAAGTGTATTATTATCTCAACATCAAATTAATGGACAAAAAGTTGGGCAAAAAATTACAATGTTAATAAGTTCAAAATGTATAGTTGTCACTGCGTTCAACATAATCAGTTATTACTGAATTTGTTACACATAACCATTGATTTGGAAAAGGTCTGTCCGATTTTGCATAAATAATACAATTACGAGTATTTTTAATTTTACCGTTGACTAATTTAATCCTTATCATTATCATAATTTTCCTGTTAAATGAATAGTGAATAGGTAGTAGGTACGCTATCATTATTATCATTAACTTGCATTACATTTGCGATAATGTTGATAACTAATTCAATATTATCACTATCAGCTGCAATTTCAAACTTTATCGCATTTATTGTTTTATATGCGACAGCTTAGGAAAGTCCCTTTTATCATATAGCTCTTATGTCAATGCAATGCTATTAAACGATATCGTAGCTTTTTATATTCTTGTAAACACGTCTATTTTTATTTCAGATAGCACTAAGCTTTAATCATAAAAATTTACTCATATGCAAAAGTATTGAACTCATAGTAAATAAAAATGACAGTTGGGTCATTTTCGTATTCTCATGTCATGTTACTCATTACATGTATTGTATAATAGGAGTATTTTTTACAATAAAACAAATTAGGGCGGTTTTTCCTCAAAAAAGGTAATTCCGGTTTTTTTTCTAGTTTGCAATATTCCAATGATATTTTGAATTTACAGAGGTGCAACACATTCGAATCTGGTCATCTGCGATGAAACAGGGAAAATCGTCGCCACATCTAAAGGGCCTGGCACGAACCACTGGCAACTCGGCATAGAAGAATGCTCCAACAGGATAGTCGATATGGTTCACGCTGCTAAAAATAATGCTGGGTTCCCATTGGATAAGCCGCTGGATTCATTGGTACGTTAAGACTGACTTCATATTTACTTCAGCTTAGCTCGTGTCTAACATACACATTACTGGGGTCAAGTTTTTATGTGTGGTCTAAGAGAAAGTTTTTGAATATTCTCCATGGATATAAACTGAATTGTAAGAAGAGAGACAGAGAAAATCGTATTTGTAGACCCGAAGCATACTATAAAAAATATTCTATCTCCAATTAGACTGCTCACTTCACAAAACTTAGGCTATTTTATTTACCTGCTAATGAGTACAATGTGTATTAACATGTACAACACATGATTTGCTACTAAATGTAGAATTTGTATTGCATGTTTAGTTTCGAACACGTTTTGGAATAGAAAAGTCATGTTCAGTCGAAGACAAAATAAGGGGTATACAAAAACGTTCAAAAATATGTCCCAGTGCACTCTAATTCTGTGTAATAAGAGCGTCGTAACATATTTATGAACGGATTCTTTCGATACTTATTTTTGCACTTGACTGTTCTACAAAACTTTCTAAATGGTAGATAATCTAAATACTTAGACAAGTGGATACCAATAGCACTTCTATCTCTTATTGTATGTTGTTGTTGTTATATTAACACAGAAATATGTTATGTATACGTGATAAATATCACGCGACGCCTTTCCTTTTCTTCAAGAGCGTGCTATGAATATTTTAGTATGACTAAGTATTGCTGTAACGAGGGCTTCGAACTTGTCTGTTTCACTGCCGTGCAAATTTGTAGTACTACATGATGATACGAAATAATATATATTATTTCGTTCATTGCAATTCTATAGGTTCTCGTACACTTCGTACAACATTTCGCCCTTTCGCACCACCTTGATTATATTATATTGATTTGAAAAACAAATATACAAAGGGACGTTAGGGAACTAGGTATTTTTTCCGTGGAATATTATGACATTTATAATTTACAAAGGGAATGTTAAAAATGTTGTATCTTCTCGTGTACACTGTAAAATGTAAGTTTACGTCATCAAATATTTGTACTAGATGTACTAAATTACTTACATAGATATAGGTAGTAAGACTAATAAGTAATTTATCAATTTCTTTAAGACTGAATTCACGTAACGTCTTAATTTACGCATCATTTTGTATTCACACAAATTAGCTTTACAAAGAGTCCCACGATCCAATTGTAAATAATGTCTAGTTACAGAAAGTAAAACCGTGATTGTCAATTCACTTGTCTTCAATGATCTAAATTAGGCCCCATACACTTAATAAATGACATCAGCAAATGTTTTATACTTTAATAGAATCGACCTTCAATGTCCCCTATGAGTCGTATCAATAGCACTTTTCCCAATAGATTGCAATTGATTCTGAGACGGTTTTAAATTTATGCGTAGAAGACGGTTAAATATTTTTATAGGTAATAATTGATCTATTGGAGTCAAGACCGCCAAGCTTAAATGGGACTGGGCCGGCCATGTCTGCCGTATGCACCCAGATAGGTGGGCTAAAATAGCCACGGAATGGGTGCCACAAGACAGGCGAGCAGCTGGCAGACCCTGGGACGACCTGGACGCGCATCTCAACGGCTGGCCACAGATTGCTCAACACCGGGACGATTGGAGGCCTAGGGGGGAGGCCTTTGCCCAGCTGTGGGACACTATATAGGCTTTAATAATAATTGTCAAGCATTTTATGGGGCAATCACTTTCTTTTGTTGTTTTTGTGCCACGCCACCCAGGGCACAACTGTTGCATTTGTTAGAAGAAAATTTTAACCTCGCTTTAATAGGACCATTAGTGGGTGAACCACCATCAAGTGAAAAGGCTATGTAACTGTTCAAAAAAAGTATTATAAATTTTAATGGTATTTAACTGTATTACCCGACCCGTTGAGTCTGGCTGCGACCACGGGTGTAACGTCATGCCCGAAACGTCAGGATATAATTAATCGTAAGTTTACGCGATTAAAACCCGTTTGTCTTTAAAATATGAGTGATGATCGTGAAAGTTTAAACCAATATATGGTATTTAAGAGTATAAGTAATCGAATAAGTTGGCATCGAAATGGTAGCAATGCAGTGCAGATACGTTTAGAGTTAATATTCATTTTTGAAGGATAGATAATTTGCATATAACTCTTCTGGCACTACCTATACCTATAGGCTTTGTCAGTATCAGACCTTACTATCAGACGATCTGTATGCTTATTTGCTAACTCCATAGTTCGAAAAATAAGATATTATGTAAAATCTTGAATCTTGATCCTCCAAGTGTAAAATTTACTAAACTCTGACATTTATTTTGATTCTAATATCTCAATGAAAAGTAATGTAAATCTTTAGAAAATTGTAATAGACAAAAACAAAATGTTTGCCATCGAGGTTAACACTAGGCTAAGGAAAAAATTAGTCTCAACTGATGTCTAACTGTATTAACCGTTTAACCGCCGTAGTCTGATATATCTGACATTCAATGTCAGTCTCACCTCGCCCTTGTCTGATAAATCAGACGAAGGTCTGATTAGGTTTTCACGGTGTGTAAATGAGTCTCATTCAAATGCAAACTCTGATCTGCATGGTGTAATTTTGTTTTGGCGATACGGGCACGCTTCATGAAAAATTTTGACAGGGTTTCTATCTTGTCCCGAGATACTGTCACTTCTATTTCATAAAGTATGCTCTTGTGTGTATAATAAAATAATCTTGAATAAAATTTCAAAGTCACCCCCGTAATTTTTTTATACGCGAAGTCCCGCTAAGGGTAACCCAAAAAACCGATCACTGCTTATTCTTATAAGATAAGCACTGCTTATTCTCTAATGTCTTCAGGGCCTCACCCTCTCAGGCTGCGAGCAGGAAAGCAGCAATAAGGAGCTGTCAGAACGAGTGCGTCAGAAGGATCCAGCATGTGCTAGAAGAGTCCATGTTGCTTCTGACACCGCTGGCTCGCTGTTTACAGGAGCTCCTAATGGCGGCATGGTGCTCATTGCTGGTAAGTATTTCATACCCATTCTAAGACCATTCTTAGTTGTTAAATATAGTAAACGACTTTCTAACCTAAAAGTGCACGTTTTTTTATCGTGAACTGCTATTTCCTTGTTTTAAAATAAAGCAATCTCAGGGGAAAAATGAAGTTTTCCTAAAATACGGGATCTTGGTATCGCAAACATGGTAGTTTTAGAAGAAAAAGTGTAATTGGACTTTGGAGGTTCGAAAACTGTTTACTAACTGTTCGAAAACTGTTTGTAAGCCAACTAATGATGAATAGGAATAGAGATGATGAGACTGTCTCGATTATTCTGTAATATAAAGAGATAAAAGCAGACTTTTTAGCTTTAACCGTGTCCTGTTTTATAAAATCATTAGTAAACTTGGGCTGGAATTGAGACTACAAGCAGACAAGTTGTAACAGTTGTAGCATAAAGTCTTCCCAAACTATGTATTTAACTATGAATTTGTATGGCAAGAACCGGGAATTCCATACAAATTCAGAACCGGGTGCACACCCTACCCCAAACCTATATACGCTTTCAATTTTTAATGCAAATCGTGCCGTATAACCGTCGATCGGTGTCACTCGAATTGTTTCTTTTTCGTTCTTATATCGTAGTAATAAGACCAACCAAGTAGTTTGCAATTATGGCCATTTACCTCCTAATACGCGTAGTTAATAGGAGAGACCTAAATCCAGCAGTGGACTGATATAAGGGTCAAAATTCTTTTCGTTGTCTTAATTTGTGTCATGGAAACTGTACCCGGAAAACCTGGTAAAAGCTAGACCATAGTGACGTCAATGTGCCCTAAGTACCAAGCAACTCCGTTATGACAAATGTATTTGCCTCGGCCAGAGCAAACAGTATTGAAATAGAATTGTTTACATCGACTTGTGTACAAAATTACATGCTTTTGTATTGCCTAATGTGTGACATGTAATAATATTAATTAGAGTGAAAATTTTGGCACAATCTTAGTATGATATAACTAACTAATTTGGCTCAGGGACCCAAAGAGGGTCTTGGCCTCCGAAACGAGAGCACGCCATCTGTCTCGATCTAGCGCAACTTCTTGGCAATTATTGACCGAATAAATAAATAAAGAATATTCATTTTTTACTCCCGCAGTAAATAGATATTAGAATTTTAAAATCGTCCACTGAATCAATAATGGGAGATCGTTTATTTTTTCCATACCATTTGCGTTATCTATTCATGTCAATAAAAACAAAACACAGACGTTGTTTACGTTACGATAACAACATGACTTGTAGATCTGATGAGTGATGCTGATGACAGATGAATAGTAAATAAATAATGAATGTTTATTAAATATAAATCTCCTATTTAAACAGAATTCAGAAATATCAAACCCCTATATCAAGATGTTAATACACAAACTTATATTTTTCTTTCTTCCTTAGTTTATTAGCTACTAGCGACCCGCCCCAGCTTTGCACGGGTACTATACCTACATAAAAACCTACCCATTGAATTACTCTACCTATTAAAAAAATCTCATCAAAATCCGTTGCGTAGTTTTAAAGATTTAAGCGTACAAAGGGACGCAGGGACAGAAAAAGTGACTTTATTTTATACTATGTAGTGATTTCCATAGCATACCATCCCGATTTATGTTGTTTTTCAGTAAGCCCTTACGTCCTTCATATGCGTTCAGGATATTGGTCAACACTGGAATTAGGGCACTCGAAGGTCTTTAGATAACCTCTGACACAACAAGTAGGCCAAGTGTCGTATGTCAAGAGAGAGAACTGATAAGTGGGATGTGATCAATCACTGTATTAAATTAGTACTGTCCTTTATACGAGAGAGAGAAAGACCTGTTATGCTATTAGAAAGTTATAGTTTTGTACGCCACTTATTTAAATACTCAATCATTATTTAAAACTTATGATCGTGTTATTTAAAAAGCAATTGACGTAATAACAAAAAGGGTACAGTAAACATACACTTATCAAAATTACCAAAGTTTCTTTGTATGTATATTTTATACCCGATTTTGTACAAATGAGATTTAGACTTTATTTTATGTAGAAGAGTATACATATTTCTAAAACTACTAATATGATATTTATAAACTAGTATTATAACCTATTCTTGCCTTGTTTTAACCTCGTACTTAGGTACCAAGCCTTAGGGCCCAACGTCCTATTTTTAGGACAGCAAAATTTACTCATACCGGCCCCTGACGTTATATTTTTCAAAGAAATATTAATTTTATTTTGTAAGTCCATAATGTCATACACGTGTACATATAATGTCCCTTTAATAGGACACTGAGCTATTATTTAATTGTCCTAGACTAGAATGGGCCTTACGAGGTTAAGAGACCCAACCTTCTCTATTACATTAATATATCTCCCAAAACTATTTTGTGTTTACAATAAAAGTCCATTACAGGCACTAAGTGTCTAAAATTGCTTAATAGATTTTTTGGATAAGGTAAATACCTTATCCAAAAAAAACATGCGAATCTTTATAGGTTTATTATTTCAGTAGGCATAGAATAATATTATGTTCTACTTAGTTATAGGTCAACAACCCCATTATTACGAACACTTATTGCTGTTATCTGACGGGTTTTCATTACGGGGCATCGAAGCCGCTATCTTGTGTAATCAGTGCGAATTTATGTTTTGTTTTTGCATGTAACTCATAGGAAGTAGATAGAAAGTGATAACAATAATATTATTATAGCTATTCAATAAAACACGTCACTATACTATCACCTAGATAGTAGTTGTAGTTACTAATATCGCTCGTATGATTCGCCAATTTAACGACACCGGCAAATAAGTACATGTTAGTAAAACGAAATAACGTTAAATGTAACGACGTTATCATTTTAAGTAACGGTTTTACTAGTTCATACTTTTTTATACGACACCCAAGCCTTAAAGATGAATGTGACTAAAACATAAAGATAATAGGCCATATTATCTTTATGTTTTAGTTAATACTCCTATGGCAGTAAAAAATTGTCCTCCAAATTGTAAACAGATACCAACGCTACGAATTTAACAGAGTCAGCTGTATTTGGTTAATTATTTAAAATTTATATTTCCAATTGCAGGTACCGGATCGAACGCGTTATTGTACAATGGGAAACAACAGTATGGCTGTGGTGGCTGGGGCTTTCTCTTAGGAGACGAAGGAGGAGGTAAAGACCTTTATTAAGTTTAATATTAATTTTGTATTTTAGCTTTTCCGTTCGCTATTTCAAGTTGATCGTGAAAGAAAGTTACAACATTCTTCATTTGTTTTCTCAGCTTATTGGATCGCACATCGCGCAGTAAAAACAATTTTCGACGAGGAGGATGGTCTGCGTCCGTCGCCACATCCCATTCACGGAGTATGGGAGGTCATTAAGGAACATTTTGGCACAGAGAACAGAGTGGACTTACTGCCTCATGCTTACAAAGACTTTGACAAGTCTAAATTTGCTGGTAAGAATATTATAATTTTTTATTTCTTCCACGAAAAGACTGTCGCTAATGCTTTTAAAACTGAATGAACTGATGTATAAAGCCTTAATAGGTAAATGACTTACTTGCTGCTTACATTTCTCATTTCTGATTGGAGTGTGATAAGTATTCATAGACAGAAATATAGTTATTTAGAATCGGGAAGAGACCAGATGACTACTTTAATTTGGAGGTCAATTTGATTCTCCACCAATGATGCCGAATTGAAAACAAATTGGTATTATTCACTGTGTATTTCGTACGCGTTCACGGCAAGTACCTACTGAGAGTGAACCTTTCTTTAATAAGAAGATTGCTTGACTTCTATAGTGTTGTTAATGCTATCATGTTTGAGACCCTGCAGTTATTTATGAAGTTCATTTAAACACTAAAGCTTTTATGTTATTATGAGATTGATAGTAGCGTAAAAATGTCGAATGTATTATATGTATTGTTTTGTCAATTACAACTAATCAATACTCAATAAATTAATGCATTGGTACATTTTAGTCTTAGAAAATCCTCGAAATAGCACAATATTTTATGTTTTACACACTTTATGTAGTACTTACTCAATACTGTATCTAATTAACAACATTGCATCTTTTAATAACCCATTAACAAATAATTCATGTACTGAAGAACTAAAAAAAAACGGAATTAAAACCGTTATTTTGTATAGAGAAAAAACTGTTATCCCTGTGCCTATCAAGTTATCAGATGTCACTCAACATCATTATCTAATCTAGTAGCAACTTCATTGATTTATGTATTAATCAGTGTGATTATCTTTAAGAATTATTACATCGTTTGTGTCCGAATAAACATTAAAACGTCATATTTATAACATGCAACATTCCAGGTTTAACCTTAAAGCTCTCCCACATCGCGCTCCGGGGCGATGCTCTGTCCCGCCACCTGTTCGCGGAGGCGGGCAGCGCGCTGGCAGCACATGTGGCTGCGCTGGCGCCAAAGACAAACGCGCGGCGAGTGAGGGTTGTCTGTGTGGGGTCAGTGTGGAACAGTTGGGAGCTGCTGAAACCTGGGGCGCTTAAGGAGCTTAATATTCGAAGGGTGAGTAATTGAGAGTTTATAACGCTCTAATACAGCTTAAGTTCTCCCACATCGAAGACGCGCACCCTATAAGCACTATCATTTTGTATTTTTTTCTTGTACAGAATTTTTCGTACTATGTAATGGCGTTCAGGCTTGAACTGAGAATGAGAGAATGAGAATGAGATTTTTATTGATAAAATTAGAAATAAATTTACATGTCATACAAGTACAACTCACGATTTTTTTGAGTCTTGTCCGTTAAAAGGTTAAGGAACTTAATATTCGAAGATTGCACATATACAAGCATTTCGGAGCATTCTTGAAAAAATATCGACGTGATTATTATTGAAAGCGTTAAATATCACTTTTATTCTCCTTGGACGTATACATAATTTCTATGACGTCAAAGAGCTAAAAGATGTATCATATCACTTCGATAATAACTAAGTACTATTAGCTGCAAAGGTGCACGGTCTAAACTTGAATAAATTCATTCAAGAACAGACTATTGCAGCTGGCAATTGTAGTGTGATATTTTGGTATGTTTTGCATTGTACCGCAATACGTGTATTGTATGCTTCACTTGGCCGTGTGGTGACAGCAGTAGGAATACATTTATTTGTCACCACCCCAACTCCTTTTTCGGGTGTCGTAAGAGTCGAATAAGGGATTTAAGTGACACTGACCATTATTTGACAAAATATTAATGATGGGCAGCAGCGTCATCATAGTGGACATATTACTGCGATCGCCAATCCGCTTGCCCAGCATTTACCTCCTAATGCGTCTATACGCATAGTTAATAGGAGAGGCCTACGCATAGTTAATAAGATGATGATGTGATGTGATGTTTCACTTTAATGTCTCTTTACAGGTAAAACCAGAGCTAGAACTCGTCAGACTCCGCGTGTCAAGCGCTCTCGGCGCCGCATGGTTGGCCGCTAAACAATTAGACTACGAACTGCCCCGAGACGACGCTGCCTTCTGTGATATCTTCTACACATACACGCCAGAACATCACATGAACGGGAACGGGAAACATAATGGGACTAATGAGAATTGCGGGTGCGAGGACTGGATGAATTGGAGTTAGTTTTAGTTGAGCTGAATATTGCATAAGCGTTATGTGCACTTAAAACAAATTTATTGTTATTAGCCTTGTCATTCATCCTCGTAAACAGATGCAGGATTACATAACATTACAAATATTTAAGTGAATATTTGCCTTCTGTAAAAGCGAGGGAATGTTGTGAAATACATTAAAGCCTTTTTCTTACAATATTTGCTGTTCAGTGTAGGACAATAAGATAATAGAAAGTTATCACTTATCAGCTGGTAACCTGTGTCAATATTTTCCATGACTCAATGGTGAACTTTGGATTCTCGTTATTGTTTTAGTCAAGTGGAAACATAAATGATATCAACATATCCAAAATTAGTCCCCAATGAACGTAAAATAGATTATACTTTTGACATCATCATCTCACATTCAGCCTGTACATGTACATTAAATCTTCTATGTATAGTTGTATCAATATCGTTAAAAAATGAAGACAGCAAAATTATTTCTGGAAAGCTATTTAGAAAGAGAAATTTTGTAAAACATCTTGGACAAAAAATCTAAATGAAATATTGTGGGGTCGATGAATTTTAATAGAAATAGGAATTAAATAATTCCTAAATACAATATTTCATGACATTTTGTTATGGTATTTTATGTTACTACAGTAGTTTTTAAAATTTGATACTATTATATTTTACACTGAACTATTAATATCGTTCATAAAATATAATTTTGATACAAATTATGATCTGAATTGAATAAATAACAAAAGATCTGCTTAAAGTATTTACTTATACTTATTTCAGTCACGAAATCAGATACCGGAAAAAATATTATTAATATTGGAAGATAATATAAGATAATATAATTATATTGGAAGGCTTTTCCTTAAGGCTTGAAATTTACCTACACAACATGTATAAATAAGCTATAAATATGAGTAATATTAAGTAGTTAGCATAGTTTCTAAGACATATCCATAGGACATAATAATTGTATTTTAAGTGTATAATGTAAATAGAAGACATTTAGATACGTGTAAATATTTTGAAAGATAGAAATTTTCTTGTTTCTTTTTTAATTATTTAATAAGCTGTTAAGTGTATTCAAAAATCAAATATATGAAATAAAAAATCACAGCATTTTTTCTTATGCAATAAAATAAAATGAGTCTTTAGCGACATTGCAGCCCCAAATTAAGCAAAGTTTGTAACTAACGCCAAAATAGTAATTGGGGCAGTTAGTGTGGCTCCTTATTAAACATTTAACTTTCTAAACAGCCCATTAGTGTTCCAGGGCAGAAACCCTAGCCAAAATCCTGAAAGTCGGTTATGTTGGGTGGGACCACCTTCCTCTTCATTGATAAGACGCAAAATAACACCCGAATTACTAATTACACAGTTTGTGTGTGTTTAACATTGTTTAGGTATAATCTGTAATTTATCAGAAAGATAATACACGAACCTATGACGGCGAAACCACCCACTAAATCCATAATCTGTTATCAATTATCATAATTATCCCAAGTTTACTCGGTGCATAATAAAGAATAACACAGAACAGTATCTATCACACTAAACATAGACGAGATCGAAAGTTGATACTTATTTTTTAATATTTTAAAACATTTCAGTAGAACGAAAAGCAACAACTATTTTTTTGCACAAAAAACCGTTTCTTAACGGTTACCGAATTTTATGTAACGGTTTCTTCACGCAATCACTATCAACGTCAAATGTTAACACCAACTGCCAAACGTCAAGTTTGACAAGCTCACTTGCACAACAATGATTTCTCGGAGTTTGTTTTCCAAATATTTTTCAATAAAATCACTAACGAACGCTAGTTACAGATGTTCATGTCGCGTAGTGCAATTCTCAGAATACAGTAAGCAAGATGATACTAGGAAAAATAGGTATTTTAGTGGTATTTTTGCCGTAGCGGCTGGTGTTGTAGGTTATGTGTCTTTAAAGGAGCGTATTTCTGCCGCTACAGTCTCAAATAATAGTTTACAAGGGAGAAGAGAGAAGTTCAACTTTATATCTGATGTTGTGGCTGTTTCCGCGCCATCTGTGGTGTATATTGAGATAAAAGATAGCCGCCGGATGGACCTGTTTTCTGGCGAACCTATAACGCTATCGAATGGGTCTGGTTTTATTGTAAAGGAAGACGGATTGATATTAACAAATGCCCATGTAGTGGTGAACAAGCCGAATGCAGCTGTGCGAGTAAAGTTGTCGGTAAGTGTAATGTTGCAAGGAATTCTTGATGTTGCGCAACACAGATTATAATTTGTTATTCTATTCAAAATAGTGTCTGGTATATTGCTAATTTTGTGCTTAGAATGCTTATTTAGGATTGTCGTATATAAAAATGGATAGAATAAATAAAAACATTATAAAAACATTTGACGCCAGATATGATGCTTAAAATCCACAAAACATATGTCAGACCTTTACTTGAGTATGCCTTTCAAGTGTGGAGCCCGTACTTTGTAAAGGATATTGATATGCTAGAGAAAGTTCAGCGCAGTTTTACTAAGCTACCAAGAAAGCTAAAAAATAAATCATACGAGGAAAGACTCCAAGTGCTTAAGCTCACCACCTCGAAAGAGTGCAGAGAGCGTGGAGATCTGATTGAGACATTCAACATACTAAACGGACACTATGACCTCAAATACTTTCATGAGATATATGAATGCAACAAGAACACCTGTCTGAGGGTCCATTCACTAAAGCTAGTCACTCGCAGATCCCACAATAATCCGCATAAGCACTTTCTTAGCAACAGAGTTGTGAAAGCTTGGAACAAACTCCCAGGTGAAGTTGTAGTGGCTAAAAGTGTCAATGAATTTAAAAATAAGCTAGACAAGCACATCTTAAATTCTACTTAGTAGTGATAGCCCTACCAAAGGAAACCGGATACAGGCTTTATCAGTTGTAATAACTGCCTGCCTGCTTAAGATATAATATATAATATAATAATAATATTTAGGAAAACTTCTGTTTTATGTATCATTGCCCACTTATTTATTGTATGACTGATTTTTCAATCCCTTAAATTATCACTAATTTTTACCACTAAACGTCGTCAGAGGTTGCTAGGATTTTTAATTTACATTATGAATTGAATTGAGTTCAATATCTAGTGTATGGATCCTTACGAAACACAAGCAATGGGTTATGTATTCATAACTATTCCAAATTTTGGTTCAGAGATATTTAACATTGTCACTACCACACGGACAGACAGAGTCGCACCAAGCATTGTACCTTTTGGTACAAAACCCTACAAAAGACAGAGCAAAATTTACCTGACAGATACTGTTAACCCTTCAACTGGCAACTCATTTCATTGAAGTTGCTGAAAGTTCAACTGACTGTCGGTTAATTAAAATCCAAATAGGCATTTCAGCAACGGGAGCTTGGTTAACTGTAGATAGAAAAATAAGCCCTAATTCAGTTTTAAGTATAAATTTTTATGGGAACAATATAAATACACCAATGTGTCAAATGTCTAGTCTAGTCATCACCAATCCATCGACTGGAAAGTCTAAATAACAGGGTTGCATATAGGTAACCATTAAATTTCGCTCAATAACAGAATGCATGCATGCATGCATCAGCTTAAGATAGTCCACTGCAGGGCGTAGGCCTCTCCTATTAACTATGCTATACGCATTAGGAGGTAAATGCCCATAATCGCCGCCAGGCAAGAAGATTGGGAATTGTAGTAATGTGTCTACTATGATGATACTGCTGCCCATTATCAATCTTCAATAAATAAATGGTCAGTGACACTTCAATCCCTTAGTCGACTCTTACGACACCTGCAGGAGGAGTTGGGGATGGTGACAAATGTATTCTTACTGCCGTCACCACACGGCCAATAACAGAATGACTCCATACATATTTTGTTACATTGATTTTATTTTGTTACAATTGTGATTTATAAGGTTTTGTGTGTCTTTATCTTATCTTATTGGTGGGGCCCTTACGGATACACTTCGACCCATTGGGATCTTTTGTGTAATTGCCCCCTGTTTCGCATACCCTAGGGATTGTTCTATCAACTCAATATGTTTGAGGATGGACCCTAGCGGTAGCGTTTTGAACCCGTTCGGTTTCAGATAGCCGGTTCCGAAGTCTTTCATCCATTGTCTGGCCCTGCATGACATTCGCACATCAAGTGTTTCATTGTCTCTTCTTCTTCGCCACACATTCTACAGTCTATGCTGTCAGAAAGACCCATTTTGGCCAAAAGAGTTTTGACCCCAAAGTGCCCCGTAAACACCCCCGTTATTGCGTGTGTAATAAAGTGTTTACTTTCTTACTTGCTCCATCTTTCAGGATGGCTCAGTCCACATAGGAGTGGTAGAGGACGTAGACATGAAGTCAGACTTGGCGACACTACGGATCCCAGTGCGCGGACTGCCGATTATGAAGCTTGGGTGTTCAGCGGACCTCAAGCCTGGCGAGTGGGTTTGTACTGTGTCTTGTAACTGCTACCATTACAACTTTTTTTGAATAATAATAAATATCTTGGGACATCTTATATAAAGCAACCATGCTATTACCATAAAATATCGTGTGTTTCTAGCCTCCTTGCCATTGTGTAGGACCGAAAATTTTGTCCCCTCTGCCACTGTCAGTCATGACATGAGACATTTCCCCAAGATGACGGTGTGGTTATTTTAAATCCACCGCCATGATATGGGCATCAAATGAAAGGGTTTGCTGTCAGGAATACGGAAAAAGCGTGTTTTTTAGTTTTTTAATAATATTTTCTCCATAAGTAAAATAAATTAGGAACCTGCTTGCAACACTGAAGGGTAAATCTATGTGACTGTAGTGAAAGTGCCCATTTCATCGTCTGTTTATTTACTTATGACCAGGCCTCGGAGTTGTCATCGCACGGTAAGACTAATAGCAAGCTATGGAGTCGATATTTGCCATAAATCTAAATTCTTCTTCATACTCATACTCACTAATTTTCTTAGTCCCGTAACACTTTTGATCCTTATGCAGGCTAACTGATCAAAAATATTAATCGAAAATACATCTTACTTAATGTAATTAAAATTAATTTCTGTAGTATAATTTGGTAAGTGTTAAGCTTTCGCTTGGTTAAGGCACAGTTAAAGGTTACGTTTATCCCGTAACTATTTCAAATTAGTTACTGTAATTATTGCTTTGATTAGACTAATTTGTTGCGGTAAACGTAATGCCAGATACTAGCCGCTTTATCTAAAATCATGTAGGTACGTGTCAAATTTATTTTAATGTCGGGCACTATTTACGTGCTTTAGGACATTATCCATTTTTAGGCGAGTTATAGAAATGTCACACAGAGTACATAGTATGGCTGATTCGTTTGCATCGTACCTTAGCTCTTGAAACAGTTCTTTCCAACTCTGAATAAAGGAAGACTTTTGCTGAGATTTCGTTTGGTGCAGAGTGCTGTTTACATGTTTTAAAATAGACATGTGTTTTAATTGCGTAAGATCTACTCCACAGCACATACACGTAACAACACATTTCTCAGATCTTTGTAAGGCTCTATAAAATACAAAATATCCGAAATTTGCATATCAGACATAATTGTTCATATAATAATTGCACGCACCGCGATTGCAATAAATTATTAAGTGACACGTCGCGTCAAGAATAATTGATGTGACATTGACACGTACTTAATTTTTGATAAAGCGGCTAGTATCTGGCATTACGTTTACCGCAACAAATTAGTCTAAACAAAGAAATAATTACAGTAACTAATTTGGTATAGTTACAGGGTAAACGTAACCCTTAACTGTGTCTTAACCAAGCGAAAGCTTAACACTTACCAAATTATACTATAGAAATTAATTTTAATTACATTAAGTAAGATGTATTTTCGATTAATATTTTTGATCAGTAGCCTGCATAAGGATCAAAAGTGTTACGGGACTAAGAAAATTAATGAGTATGAGTATGAAGAAGAATTTAGATTTATGGCAAATGTCGACTCCATAGCTTGCTATTAGTCTTACCGTGCGATGACAACTCCGAGCCCTGCTTATGACCCAAGTTTAAGTGTTACAATTACAATATATCTACATAACTATCATTTCGATATCTAGATATAATAACAGTAAAATTTGCACAACACTAAAAAACTAATAGATTGGTCACTTACATTACATTATTACGTAGAATTGCCCTGATAGCTATTGTATGATACTTCTCACATATTTCACCATGAATTTCTCATTAACATCGCAACTGTGATGGTTCTAGGTGGTAGCGATGGGCAGCCCGCTGGCCCTCAGCAACACGGTGACCGCTGGAGTGGTCAGCTCAACACAAAGAGGGAGCGAGGAGCTTGGCTTAAGAGGTGTGTGTTTATTTGCTCATTACAGGCAGTAAAACGTAAAACTTCAAAACTTTTAGAGTGGATATACAATACAATATTCTTTATTGCACACCTCACACGTAATAAAAAGTACACAAAACAAAATAAATACAAAAAAAAGGTCACAAAAGCGGCCTCATCGCTAAAAAGCAATCTCTTCCAGACAACCTTTGGGTAGAGGAGAGACGATTACAAAAAGTAGGTGGTGCAGAACAAGGAAAATATTTAGTTGAAAAATGAATACTAACAATACAAACATAAATTCCAATAGACATATATAAATAAATGTAATCATAATATACCTACATACATATACCAGCTACATATTATTATACATATAAATATAAGAATCGCAAGTAAAGGAAAAGAACAGTGCCAATCATTAAAATTAAGGAAGAGACAGATAATATTCCTTAACATTGGATTTAAAAGCGACTACGGATTGCGCTCGTTTTATGTGTATCTAAGGGGAGAGAATTCCGCAGTCTAACAGCCTGAAAAGTAAATGAACAATTGTAAAATTTGGAACAAGATGAAGGTACAGTTAGGAGCGTTGCGGGATTAAAAAGCACAGAATAAAGAAGCAAAAATAAGAAGCACTCTAGTGTATACTGACCGTGTAAGCTTTAGTGTATATGCATGTAGTTTTTGATTTTGCTATCTGTTATGGTTTCCAAAACCTCCATTCCATTTTCCATAGGTACTGACCCGGTTGGATTGATCACCTTGTATACACCGTGTTTTTATTGATTTCCGTTAAATTAAAGGGAACCTTATTTAGGTCAAATATAAACAATTTATCTAAGAAACTAATGTCTTAACTCTTACTGTTATTGAGTTATTAAAAAAATAAGTTTAATGACCATACCTGGGATAACTGGGGGCAAGTTATAGGGATTTGATATCGATTAAAAAGATGTCGATATAATTATAATAAAAGATGTGCTCAAATTTGAACATTCTCGATTTCAGTACAGAGGTTTGATGTCATATCCGATATCCATTATGGGGCCTCTTGTATGCAGATGACATTTTAATCAAAATGACAATTTAAATATTGATATTTTAATATGAATTGTATATTTTTAAAACTATTTTAAAATAAACGCGTAGGTAACTACCCGTTTAAATTTACTTTTTATTTTAATTGAAGAGTAAGTAGGTACGTACTATTTATTTATGCCGAATAACATTTTGATGTTGTCATTCACAGTAACATCGATATATTTTTAGTCGATAAAATATTTTGCTACATCACTTTCGTATAAATGCCCCGAGTTATCCCAGATATGTTAATGACTGAACAAGTGTATTGCAACTTACATCCTATAGTTACTTATTTTGACATATGCCGTCAGCAGCCGTCAGTCGCCTGAGATCTTATTCTTAAGGTTCACACTTGCCATTACAATTATTAGTCAAAGTCAAGTCAAACTATTCTTTATTCAAGTAAGCTTATTAATAAGCATTTTCGAATCGTCTGACATTATCAAGAGAGAGAAAAAAAATCTACTACTGGTTCAAACCCTACACCGTTCCTGAGAAGAACCAGTAAGAAACTCAGGTGGACTTACTTTTTTCAAAACAGTATAATAATACATCTTATTAAAATAACATGCATTAAAGAATTTATTACATAAAAAAAAATATAATAGACATTTTTATAAAAAAGAGAAATAAATGAAGAATTATAATATTAAACAAAAATAATTATTATTGTACATGTTCACAATATTATTAAGCATCTATATCTATACAGAACTATATCTATATCTATACAGAATAAAGAAAAATTAAGATTTAGAGATGTAAAAGGTCTCTAATCGTCATGATTTGAACAATAATAATAAAATAGAAAATTAACAATTTAGTGACAATCACAAAGCAACTATTCTTATTATATAAAAGACAACAGCCAAAACCTATTTAGACATGACATCACAGTAAAATAAACTCAAATATTAAATTAAACTAGAGATGTATAGTATACTCTCTAATGTCAATAATACATAATTTTGGAGATGTAAAGTGTCCCCAGTGTCAGTTAATAAATAATAATAATAATGATTTGGAGGTGTAAAGAATCTCCAAATGTCAATAAAAAGTAAATAAAAAGGTGTATGAAACAAATGTTTCATGTCAGAAGACAGTTAAACTAACAGTCTTGTAAACTAGTGCTACAGAATACATAATTATTATGTATCCAATAAGTCAAAATTTTGCTATATAAGGAGATGAATGGGCTCCATGGTGAAATAAATATTAAGTGTGGAGATGTAAAAGGTCTCCACGGTCAAAGAAATTAGATGCTAAGAATAATAAATAAAATTTATAATTTTGGAGGTGTAAAGGCTCTCCAAACGTCAAAAAAATAATAATAATAATAATAAAATAATAATAATTATAAAGAGGCTGTTAAGCTCACAGTCTTATAAGCTAAGTCTACAAAATACATAACTAATATGTATTCAAGTCAATGTCATGTAAATCTAAGACAGCTCTTGAGACTGAAGACACGGCCATGGTTCCTTGTCATTCAAGTAATCGTCAACTTTATAATAACCCTTTTTGAGAAGACCATTTTTGATGTACATTTTGAATGCATTATAGGGCAGTTCCCATGCATCTAAGGGTACTTTGTTGAAAAAGGTAACACAGTTTCCAACAAACGACTTTTTTACTTTCTGTAGACGAAACTTGGTAACCAATAACTTATGCTTGTTCCGTGTATTGCGGCTGTGAATGTCAGAAAGCTTCTTAAAGGATTTAATATTCTTATGTGTGTACATTATCACATCCAGTATGTATTGTGAAGCTACTGTGAGAATATCTATTTCCTTAAATCGTTCTCTCAGTGAGTCGCGAGAGCTCATATTGTAAATGGATCGAATAGCTCTCTTCTGAAGAATGAAGATGGTGTCCAAATCTGCTGCTTTGCCCCAAACCAGTATGCCATAAGACATAATACTGTGAAAGTAACTAAAGTAAACTAGGCGAGCTGTCTCCACGTCAGTGAACTGTCGGATTCTTCTAACTGCATACGCGGCAGAGCTCAGCCTTTTTGCCAGGGTAGATATGTGAGGAGCCCATTGCAGATTGCTGTCCAAGGTAAGGCCCAGAAAAAGTGCATTATGAACAAGGTCTAGCTTCTCGCCATTTAACGTGATAATAGTTTCAGAATTTCTTACATTTGGAAGCGAGAATCTTACACATTTGGTCTTCTTCGCATTAAGAAGTAAATTATTTGCTGTGAACCACTCTGATACCTCTTTCAAAGTTTCATTGACTTGTCTGTAGTCAATTTGTTTTCTGTCAACTTTGAAAATTAATGATGTATCATCAGCAAACAGAACTATATCACATTTATCTTTTACAAGGTTCGGCAAGTCATTTATGTACACCAGGAAGAGGAAAGGCCCCAGAATAGAACCCTGAGGTACTCCAAGCTTTACAGTCTTGCCACAAGACTCAGTTCCATTTACAACCACTTTCTGGGTTCTTAAATTTAAGTAAGAACAGACAAGGTCGAGAGCTTTCACTGACAATCCATAGTATTTTAGCTTGTGTAGTAGTGTATCATGGTCCACGCAATCGAATGCTTTGGAGAGGTCGCAGAAGACACCAATAGCATCTTGCGAATTTTCCCAGGCGTCGTAAATATGCTTGATTAGTACTGAGGCGGCGTCTGTAGTTGAACGACCTCTTGTAAACCCAAATTGCTGATTCTGAAGCAGTTCATTCCTGTTGAAATGTTGAACCAGTTGGTTCAATATGATTTTCTCAAACACTTTACTCAAAACAGGAAGTATGGAAATAGGTCTAAAGTTTCCAAGGTCATATTTGTTTCCTGATTTAAATAGAGGAATCACTTTGCTGTACTTCATTAGATCGGGAAACACACATTCTCTTACACAAGCATTAAACACATTTGCTAAGTACGGTGCAATAACATCGATAACAGATTGCATGACTTTCACAGAGATTCCCCAAAGGTCTTCGGAGTTCTTCAATTTCAAGGACTTGAACATTTTGATGATCTCATTTGGGTCAGTATACTGAAAGTGAAAATCTTTGTTCCATCGGTTGATATTGTTCATATCCAAGAATGAGCCAGCCTTAGACACAGACGAATTCAAGTTTTCAGTAGTATCTTTGGCTATGTTGATGAAGAAGTGTTGAAAGGCGCCAGCAACGTCCAAGTCCGCAGTCAAGATTTGGTCATCCACTCTCAGTTTATATTGGCCATCACGGGGTTTTGCCTTTCCAGTTTCAGAGCGTATCACATTCCAGGTCGCTTTTACAGTGTTGTCTGCCGACTTGACTTTGTTACTTATATAGGCAGACTTGGCAGCGGCGCAAACTTTCTTAAACACTTTGGAATAATTCCTTACGTATTCCAAGAATTTCCCATCACGGTTATAATTTCTCATTTCATAAAGCTCATACATTCTATTCCTGCTTTTATGGATGCCAACAGTAGCCCAATCGCCAAACCTTGTTTTTACTGAGTCTTGCTTCAATGTTTTGAGCTTGAAAATATTTTTGTGTACAGTTTGTATGACATTCGAAAGCTCCTTGTACAGTGCATTAGGATCTTTCGTATCGGGAATGAGTGCCTGTACCCTGGAATTAACATCTTCTCTAAATCTTTCCATCCGAGTTACAGTGATGGGCCTATATGTAATTACTTGCTGTTGTTTCACAATATTGACTTCGAAGTAGGCTTTTTGACCACAGTGATCCGAGTTAAAGCAGCTAATGATCGATTTCTCCGTAGCTTCAACATTACAGAATATATTGTCCAAACATGTCGCAGTGCTGGCGGTTATCCTCGTCAAGCTATTTCGATAGTTCGCTCAATAGAAAGCTTGACTATGTCCTTTCTCTCCTTACATTTACAATCAGTTTTTATTACAATCAACGAGCCCCCATGAACGGCCGACTTTCTACTGAACGAGCTAACTATCTCGTAATTATGAAAATTAAATAAAGGCATTTGACATTCATCGAGCCAGTGTTCCGTCACACACATAACGTCTACATCTAAAGACTCTAAGAAAAGACCCACTTCTAATTCACCTCTTCAATTATGTATGAAAACAAAAAAAAAATTTCGAAATTAACAAAAGCCGATATACCAGGCAACTTCTATTAATGTCCCAAGTAACCTGTCCAATTTAACGGAAATCAATAAAAACACGGTGTATGTATCTTATGTTCCAGGCAAAGACATGGTGTACATACAGACAGACGCTCCCATCACATTCGGCAACAGCGGCGGACCCCTCGTCAATCTGGACGGAGAGGCTATCGGGATTAACAGCATGAAAGTCACCTCTGGGATATCCTTCGCTATACCTATTGATTATGTCAAGGAATTCCTAAAGAAAAGTAAGTTTTTTACTTGTATTTTTATTTATTTAAACTTTATTGCACAAAACATAGAAATTTTACAAATGGCGGACTTAATGCTATTTATGTAGTAACACAACAACAACAAAGGTTGTATGTCAAAGGCATAAGGATCAATCGTATACGTATTGTTAGAGCCGACCGTAAACTGTATGTTAGTTCATAAATCTCAACCCTGTAATTTTTACTCAATTGGCAACAGTTCTTAATCTCATGTTCCATAAATTTAAGATGTGTAACTATAGTGAATTCCTTTTTTGATGTGTATTAGCGACGTATTGTTTTTATCAGCAAATTCATGAAACTAAAGGTCTGTTTGATATTTTCTTAGTAATTTTTTCATTGTAACTGTACGACAGTTTGTTTCTCAATAAATAAAAAAAACAAGTAGTAAGTAAAATAAAGGGCTTGTGGCCTAGCGGTAAAATGCACGGCTGCTACGCAGCGGTCGTATGTATGAAATATCATTTGATATTCACAAGTGCTTTACGGTGAAGGAAAACATAGAGACGCGTGTATATTTATACTTCCAGGGCAGACCAAGTCGCCTCAAGTGTCGCGGCGTTACCTCGGTATCACGATGCTGTCTCTGACACCCAACATTCTTATGGAGCTGAGGATGAGGAACCCAGAGGTAACTCAACTAGAATTCGAATTATAAAACCCGAGATTTCTCAGTTGGTAATATTATCTCTTCCCCTGCGACCATAAATAACATGGACGTCTAACGCCAGCTCAAAAATGCCCCCAAAAACAATTGTTCAATTATGCCAAGATGGGCAGGACATAGCGCATTTCTTAACACCGCGCATATGTCGACGCAACATCTTTGACAAATGCTTATAGAATATAGCCAATCAAAACTTTGATGGACCAATCAACCAAATGAGTTTTTATAGGTTGACATTGAAATTCATTACCGTGACGCATTGAAGAGGGGGTGACACTTGTCAACTAAAATTCAGGACCGTTTTTGAAAGGCAATTTAATATGGCGTGCGGCTTCCATGTTTTATTTGTTCGTAGCTCTTCCCTCTCATATATGAGAGGAGGCCTGTGCCCAGCAGTAGGACATATATAGGCTAAAATATTGTAATATTACATTATAATATCTCTTCGGGCGGTACTGATTCTAAGGTGTAGTAGTAAAATAATTTATTGTACAGAAAAACAAAACATAACATGACAAATATGTTAGAATAAGGACAAAGGCGAACTTATCCTGAACATATAAGAGGGATTAATTTAATGGTACTTATGGGTGAATCAACTTTTTTATCTGTTATTGCCATGGTTACGGTCTCCTGAGTCACGCTGGTTTTATGCAAAATTATGCTACTTAATTTATGCAAACACTCATATCGTTGGGAATAGTGCAATACCGCGTAACTATACTCTGTTTGGTTTTGTGCTTAAAAAAAGGTAAACAATCTTGCAGTATCTTTTTATTGAAAAATATATATAAAAATCCAAACTAAGTACTTAATGAATCAATAACAATGTAAGTCACTGTATTTCCTTGTTATATTATGTATATTTGCTAAAACTTTCTACTCGTATTTTTCAATAAAAAGATACTGCAAGATTGTTTACCTTTTTAAGTGTTTTTGTTTACCCTTAAACACCAAACCAAACAGTGTATAACACATGCAGATAAAGATTAGATTCCATAGAAATATGTTTTGAAATAAGAATCTTATTGACATGTGTTAGATACGCGGTATTGCGCTATTCCCGACGATATAGCCTATGTTTGTAGATGGCCCATCAAGGAAAGGGTTTGAATCAGTTTGTGGTCAGAATGCATGTTTGCATAGCTTAAGTATCATAATTATGCATAAAACCAGCGTTACTCAGGTGACCGTAACCATGGTAATAACAGACAGAAAAAATTTGATTTACTCTTATATCTAAAACTAAACCTGTGTTGAGGGATTAAAGTGTCACTGACCATTATTTGATAAAAGATTGATGATGGGCAGCAGCGTCATCATAGTGGACACATTACTGAGATCGCCAATCCGCTTGCCCAGCGTGGCGATTATGGGCATTTACCTCCTAATGCGTTTATACGCATAGTTAATAGGAGAGTCTTGGGTCCAGCAGCGGACTATCATAGGGTGATAATGATGATGAAACTTGTGTTTTTCAGATGCCCACAGATATAGAGCATGGGATCTTAGTGTGGAAAGTTATTATTGGATCGCCTGCTTATAAGTAAGTATTAATTAATATCGTATCGGAAACGCTTCTCAAAAATATCTTAAAGTGTACTTTAACGCTCTGACAATAAAGGCTTGCTCAGATATTTATGAGTACCCTGCAGTGTTATTTACTAAAGAAACCGCCTTGCTATCAGCGCTGTGTCAGCGCTGCGGCAGCGTCGAGCCTAAAAATGGTTTCACTAATGTAGGTACTTTAAACGACACTAGTGCTCGGTGACGAATGCGGCGTGAGCTGGAACTACACTGCATTGAGAGTTTGACGTTTAATGTACGAACTTCGTATTCTCTAACGAAAAACAGCGACGAATTTCGAGCTCGTTGACGAACGCAGCGTCGAATGTGTGAATAAGAGAATAGCATAGCTGACCGCTCCCTAATTTGATCTTGTACTGATAGAAGATAATAAAAACAATTTTCTTAAATGCGTTACATAAACATTTTCATAATTTGGAATTGATGGGTAAAATTTGGATTAATTATATTCATAATCACGAGCTCTTTCGGTCCCAAAAGAAAAAGAGTCCCAAAATTTCCATAGATTTTCGGGATTTCTGCTTTTTTGTATGGAAAATGGTAACGAAATAAAAAAAAAAATCATGGGACATTTTCCAATTAACTTTTTATTCGACGAAAATAAGGGATTGTCGTATGTTCAAACCTCCTCAGCAATCAATAGTCTTTACAATTCTGGTTCTAAATAAATACAAGTGGTCAAAGACCATGTCCAGTATTTTGAACGTTGTCGAATTAAGGGTGTAGACATTTTCTGGGTGGCACAGGACCGATCATTGTGGAAATCTTTGCCACATGCCTATGTTCAGCAATGGACGTCTTTCGGCTGATATGGTGATGATGTTGAGACATTTTCTTTCCGTGATTCACATGCTTTATTTTTCCAGTGGCGGTCTCCAACCAGGCGACCTAGTGACTACAATAAACGGAAAACCCGTTCAAACTGCCACAGATGTATACGCCATACTCGAAAACAGCAGTGGCACACTCAAGATAGATGTCGTCAGAGGCAGAGGCAGGTTGTCACTCACTGTCACTCCCGAGATGCATTAATAGTGACGGGTGTTGCGTTAGCAAGCAAATGTAGAAATAAAATCTGAAACCATATTACACAGTTATTGAAGACTTAATGTGACCGATTACTCATTTATTGAAAGCCCAAGATTTCAAGAAGTCTCAGTATCAAATTTTAATTTTCTTGAGAAGAATTGACACTGAAAGGTGGCAGAGATATGTGACAACACATTTTTAGTTCCAGCGACATATTTGTAAAAGTGTTTTTTTTGTAATATAATATTCTCCTTGCTGGTTTCCCTCCTGATATTTCTGTGAGTACAGATACCCAATCGGGCCAAGTAGGACGATATTACGTACATGTATAAAGAACCGCAGACGTATGCGTCATACTCGAAAACAGCAGTGGCACACTCAAGATAGACGTCAGAGGCAGAGGCAGGATGTCACTCACTGTCACTCCCGAGATGCATTGATAGTGACGGGTGTTGGGTTACGAAGAGCAAGCAAATGTAGAAATAAAATCTGAAAGCATATAATATTACACAATTATTGAAGACCGAATGTGATCGATTACTCATTTATTTAAAGCCCTAGACAGAGTTCAAGAAGTCTCATTATCAAGTTTTATTTTCCTTTATGGGAATCGACATTGAGATTCTGCAAAAATATCTGACACAACGCACTTTTAGTTCTACATATTTGTAAAAGTGTTCTTTTTTCAAATAACATATTATCCTTGCTTGTTTTCCTCCTGATATTTCTGTGAGTACAGGGTGCTTTGCCAAGTTGCCAATCGCTAACGCTTAATCGTCTATCGTAAGGGAAAGGCAGCTAACTGTCTTAATGAAAGAGTGACAGAGAGGAAAAACTACGATACGCTAAGCGCTAGCGCTTGGCAACTTGGCTAAGCATCCAGATATTTACCCAATCGGACAATATAGGGCAATCTTAAAGGCCACAGATCTATACGCCGTACTCGAAAACAGCAGTGGCACTCTCGAAATCGTGAGAGGCAGACTAGAGGTAGGTTGTCGCTCACTGTCATCCCCGAGATGTATTGACAGTGAGTGTTGATCTGGCTATTAGAACGAAGAACAATAAAACTTAGAATCAAATGCAATCCGAAAATCCGCATACGTATATAACGCAGTAATTGAAGGCTCAAGACAGATTTCAAAGCAGTTGCATTTAAAGTTACTTTTCGATAGACGTTCGAAGGCTACGAACAAATAAAACATGGAAGCCGCACGCCATACTAAATTGCCTTTCAAAAACGGTCCTGAATTTTAGTTGACAAGTGTCATCCCCTCTTCAATGCCTCACGGCAAAGAATTTAAAATCAACCTATAAAACTGAAACCGCCATTTACGCATTTTAAAGTATGAAGATATGTATATGTCAACTGTCAATAAATTGTAGGTGTATGATGTGAAGTATTTATTTCGCTCATTTTGTTAGAGTATAACGTATCTTTACTTATATATCATTGCTTCCATTATGTCTGAAGGCGACAGTACTTACGTAACATAACCTCACTTTCAGATTTTTTTGCAATTTACAACCGTGAGCATCTAGGTGTGTATAATATAGGCAATAGTTATGTTTTCTGCCTGTTTTATATATTTTTGTAAATACTTTTTTATAATGCAAGGCATTTTTATTGTTAATTTAGTTACGTATGTCTAAGTATGTATGAGTTGAGATTAAAAAATTGACTAAACTAATACGATTTATTTTATTTATCAAATTATATAAACAATCTTGACTTGCCTTTATATTGAAAATTATTGCTCCATGGCTTCTTATAATTATTTTTCATTATCTTTATATGTGGGTAAATCAACTTGTTTTCTGTCTGTTATTGCCATGGTTACGGTCGCCTGAGTCACGCTCGTTTTATGCAAACATATTCTAGGTACTATGCAATCATACATTTTTCTGGTGTTAATAAGCCGTTTTCTTAATGGGCCCCCTACAAGCATGTAGCATCATTTTGCATAAAACCAGCGTCACTCAGGCGACCGTAACCATGGCAATAACAGACAGATGAAAGTTTATTCACATATGTTGATTATGAGAGCAACGGAACATAAAAAGACGTCATGATTTTTTACTTTAAGTATTTGTAAATAATGTTTAAAAAACGAAATATAATTACTAAAGGCTTTACCTGTATACTAACCGATTGAAAATACCAATTTTGTACCTAACTGAAATAATTGAAAGTAAAATAAGCGGAACCCATATGGCTAGTCATAAAGTTAGATATTAAATATCAATGTTTATTTTTAGGACTGCTAAGACGACTAGTAGTCATGGCAATTTATATTTTTTGAGTAATTATAATATAAACAAATTAAAATTTAGCGTAGTAGTAGTTCATTCCATTCTTTCACACGTGAAAGAAGAAGAATAGGAAATAATATAATGATGTGTTTTAGATTCCTTACCGTAAGTATGCAAAACTTTTTATTATATGCATTTGCAGGTTGTAATAACTTGCGTGTAAACTCAGCCTTATAGACGACACTGCCAATATTTTATTGTCCTAAGTATAAAATACCATTCCAGATATTTATCATCGTGAATGAAATTAGAGCACTCCGGACCATAAACGAGCAAGGCACTTTTCGATCAGGTAATTATTTTTTCTCAAACATGCAATGAAATGTTGTAGTTACGTGCCTAAAAAGTAGCCGGAAAGTACCTCGTTGCCGGCCTAGGCCGGCAAGTACCTCTTTTTTAATTTTCATTTGACATAGGGTTGTGACCTGGCATCTTGGCTTTTAGCCAATAATTATCTGTAAGTAATATTAGTATTAAAAAAAATTATTGGCAAATTTTTGCAGTTATAATTTAAATTATATCATTTAAAATAAATGTACAATAACTACTCAAAATAATATTTAAAAAGCAGTATTATACGGCGCGATCCGTCGGCCCCGATCACTGCATGCGATTAATTGGACCCAACCGACCGCGTCGTCTAATACCACTTTTTTAAATTAAAAATTTATAACTTTCAAACAGGTCAATCTTAAAAAAAAAATGAGGTGTCGGTGTCGTATTTGACTTTTGTTGTGTTTCAAAGACTTAGTTATGTAGTTGACTTATAATTTCTTAGAAAGAAAATACATTTTTTTGTTTCATTTCATTGCATGTTTGAGAAAAGCATTATACATACCTCGGCCATGAAGTGACGGGTTGCCGTCCGAATACTATCCGGCCTCGCTTCGCTCGGCCGTCTACATACAGGGTGTAAGTCTAATACGGGCGAAGCTCTTAACGGGTGTTAGTTTACGACATAATAAGTACATTCAAATAACTTTTACTTAAAATTAGAGCAACAAAATTTTCCATACAAAATAATTCGGCGCGCAATGTAGAGCAACATACGCGAGTTAAGCACTCGATGACAGCTAATTTCAAAAGCAGATGACATAACATATCAACAATAACAAATGTTCGTAACTACATTGCTGCTCCGATAATCTTAAAAAAAATCTGTGGGGTCATAATTAAGAGTAACTTTAAAAAAACCTTGTAATCCATGATTACACTAATGAATCCCATGCCTGGTTTAATTGTTCGCCCGTATTAGACTTACACACTGTATATTCGGCCGGCAACCAGTCACTTCCCGGCCTTGGTAGCAATGTACTATTATCTTCATCCATATCATAAGTTGTCTACAATATGTTTAGCGGCGGTAAGCAAATAGCCTACTTTAAGAAATCTGTATCTGTGGTGAGTGTACCATAATTTTTACTTTACGATATCGGCATCGGCAACCGATATCTTAATCACAATTAAATTTTGAACATTCTGTTAAAAAGAAAAATCACACTTTTATTTTCGATTATCGAATTAATCGATTTGTAATTTCATTCACATTAAAATTCATATTCCATACATTCTTCTAAATCTCGAATATTGAGAATCGATATCGACTCAAGACCTTACCTTGGCGATGAATTAAAAAAAACTAATGTCAGTCATTTGTTTTGTTTCAATTGTTTCAAACATCCAACTTTTTTGGACTGTTGACTTGAAAGTTAAATATTATCGAGTTCGTTGTGAAATATTTACACTGAAAAATGAATTATGACGACGAAGACAGTGATATTGAAATGTGTGAAACACCACCAGAAATCCGGGACGCCGCTACAATCGTGACCAATAATTTGCTGCCACAAAAATAAACATACTGTAGAAAACTTATTATATGCATGTAGATAAAGTTATGTATGCAACTGTTCATAATTAGGCATTAATACACGAGTGTTGTTTTATGAAACGAGCCGAAGGCGAGTTTCATAATAGGATAACACGATAACTCTCATTATGAACCAGTCACATAAAATACTATTTAGAATCAGATTGTTAAAATTACTTGTTACTAAACTAAAACTAAACTTAAATGTAAAGATAACTATAGACAACTTTTCAATATCTGTAAAATCTTACCAGTAAGCTTAAAACATAAATATTTAGGTACTTCTAACCAATAACCATAGCTCTCTGGAACCTAGCCTAAAGTACCCTGCATTGAAGCCTAGTTGTCCCAAGGATAAGCAATTATTATGTTGTCCGATGGATAGAACGCTGAAAAAGCGTATTCCATATTTACTTAACTGCTTGCCTGAAGCCACCAGACATGAAAAAAATTATAATAAATAAATAGTAATGCTTCTTTAGTGGTAGTTATTATTAAGTACAATCAGTTCGATTATATCCCTGTCAAAACAATTAATTAAGAGACTGCCGCTCCCACAGTCAAACTGTTAAAACAGTTTTGTGGGACGATACTGTAATTTTTAATTAAAATTGTGTCAAATAAAAAATTAATAAAATAATTCAATAAAAAAATAGGGTTCCGTAGTAAACTAGGAACCCTTATAGTTTCGACATGTCCGTCTATCTGTCCGCAGCATAGCCATACCTAGAAAAAAAAATGTTTTTAAAACTTAACTTCCAGATTTAAACTCCGGTGGCCATCCTATCTTGCGAGGAGGAGAAGGTACTTTGCCAGTTACTTTAATCTAATGAAAAAGTACATTACGACACAAGTGCGAAAAACATGAAAATCGAAACGAGTGGCGGGGTTTTTAAATCGACACGAGTTACGAATTTCATTTGCACGTGTCTCGTACGACGTTTTTTAGTACAGATGGCCCTCCAAAGTATTGGACCTGACGTAAAATGAGCCACTTCTCGCACTAGCGCCTAAAAAAGGCACCATCTGTACTAAAAAACGTATTTTTCATACATTGTGAGTATTGTTACCGATTGATAACGACATTTTGTATGAAAGCGCCAAAATATTTTTGGAGATTTCTGGGTTAGCTCTATAACCTACCAAATCACCCCGTTCAAGGTTTTCAGTGGGTGGTGTAACACGCTAATACTATCTATGCCAGGTACGTTAAATAAATGTTCAAAGTTAGAAAAAACTGCGTGAACGTGTAAGTTAAGTCCAGAAATATTACACTAGAACTCGGGTTCCTATCATTGTTAGAAGTACTAAAAGAATCGCGTTAAGGTGCGGTTAAACTAACAGAGCATTCGCTGTTCTAACCTCCCACTCTACGAAATTCGATCGGTACACAAAACGTGATTGGTTGATTTCGTAGAACGGGCGCAAGAACAGCGAATGCTCTTTTGGTTTAAACGCAACTTTACGTAAGCGACATTCTCGTGGAATGCTCCTGTATAAGTTTGAATTTGATAAGTAGAGTTCGGTCTTAGTTATACAAGTATAAAACCTCGTTAGCGTTGGTATCTTTCATAGTACCTATCTACTGTCGGCTCAAAAAACCTGTTACCGTGAACCTTGTGATTTTCAACCTTGTAAGTACAGTCGACGTCAACGACATCATTAGGTACGGTTTAGGTGCCAAAAATATATTTACACGACTTTATTGCCTTGACATTAAGGTCGTGTAAATATATTTTTGGCACTTAAACCGTAATGAACGATGTCGTTACCGTAATGAACGTGTAACGACAAAAATGTTAAGAACGATGAAGTTATTAAATGCGAGTTGTGTCAAAAATATTATGACTTACCTTGTGCCATAATTACCCGGCGAGTGTTTATTCTCATGACTAAAGAAGATAGAAAGACTTGGAAATGCAGAAGTTGTGTAAAAAAAAACACTCAAAAACACACTCACTTTCTGAAATTTCAACATATTTACAGACGCGATTGTTCCGACATTATGACACAAATTTTTAAAAACAAGTTGGTTTTTTCTGCGCGAAGTGAGCTTTTTAAACCGACAACAGTTACAAAAGATAAAGCTTATGTTCCGACATGAAAGTGTCGTTGAATCAAACCGTGAAGTGTCACCTTTGTGTAAGTATATACCTACACTTAAAAAGCGCACTTTCTGAGCAATGTCAATGCATGTGCAACATATGTTTCACAGATGATTATTCCAATGATCGTGCTGGAGTACACTTACCGGAAGTCTCAGGTATGTAAATTTATTTTGTCAGCCCCCGTAGCCTAGTTGGTAGTGACCCTGCCTACGAAGCTGGAGGTTCCGGGTTCGAATCCCGGAGAGGGCATTATTTGTGTATTTATTTATCACAAATATTTGTTCCTTGGTCATGGCTGTCTATGTATTTAGGTGATAGACACTAATATCGTCACCAATTACCCACATCAACATCACAAGCCTTAATTGAGCTTACCGTGTGACTAGGTTGATTTGTGTAATAAGATGTCCCGAGATATTTATTATTTATTTATCAGCATCATCAGGCTTGTGATGTGGGTACCAGGCGACGATATATACATATAATAGATAGATACTTATATAAATAGACAGCCATGACCAAGAAACAAATATTTGTGATAAATAGATACACAAGTAATGCCCTCGCCGGGTTTCGAACCCGGCGGATGTTCCGGATGATGATTATTTACGTATTTTACAGATGCTGATGGTCCTTCTATCTTTCGAGGATCACTTGATAAATTACCGGATAATTTAAGTAAGTTTTGCAATCCTGAATAATATATTAAGAATATTACGATACTCTCTCTCCTATTTAAGAGCTTTGCTCTTGCTCTTGTCGGTGTAGCTGAAAGCATGCTCTCCACTTTCCTCGATCCCAAACCATCTCTTTCTGGTTTCGATACGACGTGACTTTCACGTTCTCCTTGATTGTAATTTCTCCTTGGTCTTCCTCTTCCACGTTTCCTTCAATCTATACAAGTGCGAAAAAAATGAAGTTCGAAACGATGACGCCCGAAGGGAATGTTTTAAAACTTTAAATCGACACGAGTAGTTACGAATTTCCTACGACATTTTTCAGTACAAGTGACCCTGCAAAGTTTCGACCTGAGAAAAAATGAACAGCTTCTCGCACTAGCGTATAAAAAGCATACTATGTACTGAAAAAC
>JALPQI010009837.1:0-44960 GCA_025490895.1 Thaumatotibia leucotreta | reverse complement strand
TGTGCGACGTAATGTTGTATGAAAATCCTTAACGGCATACTATGACGTAATGACGCACCTACGGCCCGCATCACCGCAGCGTATTGGCGCACTTACGGAAAGGTGTGATGAAAAAAAGTTTAGTTACGTGTTGTATGTAGTGGTAATCTATTCAAATAGACTACATGTTTAAAAATATGTGAACACAGGCAAAACATTGTGTATTGAGCGTGACTCGGGCGACCGTAACCGTGGCAGTGGCAGACGGAAAGAAGTTGATTCACCAACCTAGTACTAACGATTTATAGCATAACTGTGTACTAACAAGTATGGGTCTTGTAATCTGAAAATAATGACTATTATTATAAGGGCGGTAAGTAAGAAATTTTGAAAAATGTGAAAGTAAAGCCCAAGCCGAAGGCGCTTTATTTCACACGAGTTCATATTTCTTTTACCGCCCGTGGAATGATCACGTGACTTTTCGTACGAATCTGTCATCCTGGTACATTTATTACTATTGCCTATTGTATACGATTGCAAAATGCAATCTTGGCTAGCCCTGCTGGAGCTTCTCTTAATTTTTTCTCCTAAAGCATTTGCTTTTTAAATTTCTGTAAGCTTAGATTGACTTTCAAATAGTACACAGTAGCATAAGTTGGCAAGTACCTTTCTGTTAAGTTAGGTTTTATTCAATACGTAAAACAGGCCTTCGCGCTCGTTCCAATAAATAAGAACGACCGCGATGGAATGAATACCTAACGTAACAGATACTTGTTTGTCAATCTCCGTAGCCAAGTTAGGAGTGACCCGGCTACGAAGCTGGAGACTCCGGGTTTGAATCCCGAGGAGGGCATTTTTTGTGTTGTCATTATTTACTTATCATAAATATTGGCTCTTTGGTCGTGACTATCTATTTTAGTTATCTTCTTTAAGTATCTATTGTATTATCGTTTGGTACGCCATATCACAAGCCTTAATTGAGGTTACCGTGGGACTAAGTCGATTTGCGTAAGATGTTCCAAATTTTGTTTTTGATGGTACTGCTACAGGTTATTTGGTAAGATACCGACATCATCTCAATGTAGCTTATACACTTTTAAAAAGAAACTTCCGCCGCGGGATCCGAACGCATGTCGCCAGAGAGTCGTTTGAATAAAGTTAGGCCACTGATTTATGTGCAAACTTTCCGGCTTACCCCGTCTCTGGATGTCCATGTATTGTCTTTTATCTTTAGGCACTGGTCTCACCGCGAGCTACTAAGCTATGAACTATCGGCTATAAACACGAACAAAAGATACGCACTCCCGTGTAAATAAAAGAGACACGGCGATACTCGCCCAGCTATCAGCTATCACCGCCGGGCGAGTATCGCCGTATCTCTTTTTTTACACGAGCGGGAGTGCGTATTTTTTGTTCGTGTTTACTGCCCATAGTTAATAGCTTAGTAGCTCGTGGTGAGACCAGTGCCTTAGGCTAGTTATCCGGATTAGAATCCCATTCGTAGACACTTTTAGATGGAAAATAAGCGCCTAAAATAAGTAGACATGACCATCATTTTAGTAGCAGAGGTGAGTATCAAATGGTTAAACAATCAGTAGTCCGAAATCACTTTCAAAATAAATCGATAGAGCTGTAAGATGAATAAAAACAATAAAATACATACGTATCTTGGTCTTGGTATTATACAAACTCAGAGTCGCTCAACGAGCAATGGAGAAGGCTATGCTCGGAGTTTCTCTGCGTGATCGAATCAGAAATGAGGAGATCCGTAGGCGAACTAAAGTTACTGATAGCCTTCCGGATCAGGAAACGGAACCGGTTTTTTTGAAAAACCTCGAAATAGCTAAATATTTTAAAATGTTTTACACTTTTTATGTAGTTTTCAACATTTTATGTAATTAATAACATCGTATTTTTGAATTACTCCATTAACAAAAAAAATATACCGAAGAACGAAAAAGAACTGAATTCGAACCGTTCTTTTGTATGGAGAAAAAACCGTTATCCGATCCCTGCTCCGGATTAGCAAGCTGAAGTGGCAATGGGCAGGCCACATTGCACGCAGAGCAAATAGTCGATGGGGTCGAAAAGTGCTCGAGTGGAGACCACGGCTAGGCAAACGCAGCGTAGGACGTCCAACGTCCACCCACAAGATGGATGGACGCCCTTATGAAGGTCGCCGGGACACGGTGGATGCAGGTCGCATCTAACCGGTACATGTGGAGGTCCAGAGGGGAGGCCTATGTTCAGCAGTGGACATCTTATGGCTGAGATGATGATGATGATATCTTTGTAAACTCAATAAGGCTTGTAATGTGGGTGCCAAGTAGGGTTCCCAGACGCAGGTACTGTAATATAAATGTGGATTTAGATCAAGCGAGCGAATGCTCATTCTATCCCTCACTCTACAAAATAAACGAATTTCGACGAATTACGTTTTGTGTAACGAACGAATTTCGTAGAGTGGGGATAGAATGAGCATTGGCTAACATCGCATCACATTTTTTTTGGGCGGTAGGCATAAAAAGCAAAACATCTCTCTCATTCAAAATTTATTTAAATAATTAATAGATACTTACAGTTTGTAATTATTAACACTAAAACCTACAGTTCAGGCACTGATTTTATACAATAAGTATTTGCAGCACTGTAGATGCAGTAAGTCACTGAATAATTCACTTTTAATCCTGCTGATCCCAACAAGTGTCAAAAACATAACCTATAGATATGGCAAGCTACAGTGAAGTTGCTGAAACACAAAAGTCATTGGAGAAGTCGGTCATGAAGATGTTTTCCAAGTTTGAGGCCAGGATGAAGTCGCCAGCAGCCAGAACAACCGTTAGTAGCCTTAGTGAAGAGTTGTCCATTTTCAAGGAGCAAACATTAGGCTTACTTGAGCTTCTTCGCAAACAAATAAAAGTACTAAGTAAGTCCCAGGAGATAATTGAAATGAGGCACAGACGGAAGTATCTTCTTTTTAAAGGTGTTTGCGAAGATCCCACCGAATCAATTTCCACCACTATGACTGGCATCATAACTGAGCAACTTAAGATCCCCGATGTCACTATCTCATCTTTGAAAGCTTGTCATAGGCTGGGTAAGCTGACTGAAGGTAGGACGAGACCTGTCCTCATTCGTTTCGCAGACATGCACCTGAAGTCTTTGGTCTGGCAGAGGAAGACTTCCTTGAAGGGTACCCCGTTTGCCATATCGGAGTTCCTTACACCACAGCGTCAGGAACTTTTCGTGCAGGCGCGTAAGGTGTTCGGCATGAGGAATTGCTGGTCGCTTGATGGGAACGTTTTCGTGAAGCTGTCCTCGGGTGCGCGTGAGCGTATTGAGACTGATGAAGACATTGACCGCTTCAAAGCCATTCATGAGTGCCATCACCAGTCCACATCCACGCCTGTCGCCGCTGCAGCCGCAACCGAAGATCAGAGCGGAAGCATTACCGACCCCGTCAGTCAGGCTGGTCGGTCTCGCCGTGGCGATAAGTCGGTGGTATAGACACTCTGCGGTGTTTAGTGACACAAGTCCATTATAGGTTCTGTATAATTTACTCTCATTTATCTTTGATGCTTGCTTTTGGATACTTTTGTTAATTCACATTTCATTATTTGTACGGTAATCTCAAAATTAAGTTCATACCCTATTTTCTATTTTCTGAAATCTAAACATGGGTATCTCAAGATTAATTTTGTCTGATCTAAATAAATTCGTCCTTTATTACTGAATCTGACACTAGTCGGCGGCTGTCACCTGTCACGCAGCTGTCAGTGTAATATTAAAGTATTCGAGGCAATGTTATTGGCGCTTGAATTGTGTCGCATATTTACTCTTTCTCATCATGTTTTAATAATATCGGTTGTGTTTTTATTCGGGTACAATGTTTTTACTTTTTTTTGTATCTTTTATGTATTTCCTTACTGTTTTGTATCATTTTCTCTCAGAACAACTGGCAGGATTAGCAGTTTTGGACTTATAATTATAATTAGCGAAACTAAATAGAATTAGGTGTATAATTATTTAAATTTGATATAAATTTTATATTTTATATTATTATTTATCGTATATTTATCTATGTCAGATGATGATACTTTTTTTTCTGCTAGCAATGATTGTTCTGCTTTTATCTCACTTAGTTCACTTGATACTTCTCTCGATTTGGGCACTTTATTATCACATGGATTTCTCAACTCAAACTGCTTCAACTTACGTCATATTAATGCTCAAAGCATCCCTTGTCACTTCACAGATCTCTTAGACACGTTTAAATCCGACTCCGTGCACGCGGTACTAGTATCCGAAAGTTGGCTGAAGCCCACCCTCGACTCAACATCTTATGCCTTGCCCGGTTTCGTTTTGATAAGAAACGATCGCACTGGGAAGGGTGGCGGTGGTGTTGCCATTTATCTCAGAAGTAACATTCCGTACAAAATATTAAATGTATCTCCTTCTCTCTACTCTGGTTCTGCGGAATGGATATTTCTCGAGATAAATGTCAAAGGGGTCAAGGCCATTCTCGGAGTAGTGTATTGTCCCCCCACTATTAACTATTCAAATTCAAATTCAAATTCAAATTCAAATAATTTAATGTTATAAAACACATGTCAAAAAATAAATATACACAATTAAAATACCTAATTACAATAAAAATACTTAATTTTAAAATCACAATTATAGATATTCGCACCACTTAACATAAAAACTCTTAATATCTAAACATAATAAAATTATTCATAAAATATAAATTGTACAGATTCATGCTCAATAAATTAACTAATAATATTACCTACTTAAAAACAAAAATATACACATTAAAGTCACATAAAATAAAGCGCAAAATAATTATAACAAAACAAATCAACTAATATTATATACCTATGTCATAAAAATTATTTAATGCTATAAAACCTAAATGTCAAAAAATTCTTTTATAGTATAAAATGCCTTGGCAACGAGAAATTCCTTCAACCTTTTGACGAACTGCTCATAAGAAGAAGCCTCCCTGATTTCCGGGCTCAACCTGTTAAATACTTTTACTCCTACCACCCATAGAGAGTTTGACTTGCGCGCTAAACGAGCAGGCACAGGGTTGAAAACACGCCATGTCTTCCTCTGGTCTGGGCGTCTCATGCGGAAATCATCTCTGTGCCTCCACATATACTTCCCAACCTCGAGGATATAGAGGCTTGGCACTGTCAGAATCTTAAATTTCCTAAACGACTCCCTCGCCGGGGAAAATGGTGGCAGTCCAGCCAGTAGCCGAACAGCTCTCTTCTGCATCACAAAGACCCTGTCCCTCTCAGCAGCCAATCCCCATAGGTCAATACCATACACTATTATAGAATTAACATATGCATAGTAAGCCATTCGGATATTTTCTTGCGAAAGGGCAGGGGCAAGTCGAGACAATGCAAAAGATGCTCGCGCTAGCCTGGCCGAAAGCAAATCAATGTGCCTGTCCCATTTTAAGCCTGCATCAAACTGGAAACCTAAGAACCGCGTGTCTTGGACTTGGGGGAGTTGCACGCTATCAACGGTGATGTTAAGAGGCATCGGGTATTGCCCCCTCAACCAGAAATGCATTAATAAAGTTTTACTTAGGTTGACCATAAAACCATTTACACGAAACCACTCAGTCAATTTTTCGAGAGCAACTTCAGTATTTCCCCTCAAATCAGAGAAAGTATCCCCATGCACAATCGCACAGCCATCATCCGCGAACATTACGAAGTCACCTTCTGGAAAGACGCTGATAAGGTCATTTACCATGACGAGGAACAGAAAGTTTCCAAGCGCTGAACCCTGAGGCACAGAACAGCCCTGCAAAACCCTTGGTCCAGACCTGGTAGCACCCCCATCAATGGAAACCACCTGCACTCTATTCTCCAGAAACGACTTCAAAAAACTCAAGAGGCATCCGTCAACTCCATATTGTTGCAGCTTAATTGCCAGGAGCTTGTGATCAACACAGTCAAACGCGCGTGAGAGGTCACAAAAAACAGCCGCCACATGTTTACCCTGATCAAGATATTGCAGAACACGATGATGGACTGCACGAGCAGCATCCACGGTCGACCTACCCCGACGATACGCATACTGGTGTTCATGTAGTAAACCGTTTTCCTCAAAGTAATCAAGCAGTCTACCACATAACCCAAATTCCACCACCTTCGATAAGGATGGAACTAGAGATATCGGACGGTAATTTTTAATTTCTTCCTTAGATCCCTTACCCTTATAAATGGGACTCACTTTGACCATTTTTAATGCACTCGGATATGTACCTAGAATTGCACACTGGTTTAGAAGTGCACAAAAAACTTCAAAAACATTGTCTGGAAGCCATTTTAAAATATCAGCTGACATGTCATAGTAATCAGTAGACTGCTTAGATTTAATTGCCCTTAACGATTGCTTCATTTCCGTCAAAGTAAATAAAGTTAAACCTATTCTAGTTTTAATCGACATAGTAACCCTATTTAAATAGAACAATGCCCTGACTACATCAATTTGACTCCCCGCAGAGCTGTTCAAACCAACAAAAAAGTCATTAATTTGATCAGACAGTACCCTTTGCCCTGTACTAGAACCGGTTCTGGTAAGCATTAGTATTTCAATGGGATTAGGCTTACTATACGTATTACAAGTTTCCGTTTTTATAATACGCCACATCGTTTTATTAATATTTTCAGAGCACCCAATTTGCCTATTTACAAAATTACACCTTTTTTCACTCTTTAATCTGTCAAGTACAACCTTATATTTATTTACAAACTCAATTAAATTATCATTGTCTGGGTAAATGTCTAGCAAATTACTGATGTCATCATAAAAATCCATTTTTAACCGTATCTCCTCATCCACCCACATGTCATTTTTATTAGAAATTTGAGGGTATTTTCTCAACGGAAAGTGAAGGTCGAAAGTATTCTTAAGTATCATCACCAGTTTACTTATTTTGTCGCAGGGTCTAATATCCGAACCGACCAAATAACTGAACGAACGATTAGATAGGTCCTCTACAAAACTATATATCTTTTGTTGAGATATACTTCTCCTTATCAACGGTGGCTTGTAAACGTTTTGCCGGGATATATGTAACCTAAATAACTGGGCATCATGATCGCTGAGGCGACTTCTTATGAGCAGTATATCCCAGGTACCTCTACTACAGTTGGAGTATACGTGATCAATGCAAGACCCCGTTGACTCGGTTGTTCTAGTAGGCAATAAATGTGTGGGGCTTAAATTGTATTGTGCCATTAGATCGAGTAATTTTCTCTTCTGAACACTATTCTTAAGTAGGTCAACGTTAAAGTCGCCCATAATAACAACCGAATATTCAAGGCCAAACATTTGGAATATACAATGCAACAGTTTTTCCATTATTTCAATACAATTATTAAAACGCCTTATATCTGATGTGTACAGGCAAATAACGACCGTTTTACTCTCATACAATTCTACACCACATATTTCAATGTCCATTTCAATAGACATTTCTGATACCAATAATATTTCCTTACATTTTATGTTATTGGAGACGTAAATGCATACGCCCCCATTTTCTCTGCTTGTCCTACAAAAACTAGCTGCTAAATAGTAATTGATGATATGAATATGACACAATTCATAGTCCCTCATCCAGTGCTCAGACAAACAAATAACCTCAGGATTGCCATGTACTTGTATGCAACTTTCTAATGCAGAGACTTTGTTACACAATTTTCTAATGTTTTGATGCCAAAAATTCAGACATTTATTGCTGATAACATTATCGAGTACAGATTTATGGCAATCTATGTTCGAACCAACATTTTTGATATCACTTACGAAAAAACATTTCATCCGTTTGGGTACTTTTAGTTGTTTTTTTTACTATACTAGCATATGTAACAAGGGGAGGGGGGGCACAGTTCCCAGATAGATTAATATACCCAAATTGTCTAATCGCATCAACTATTTGAATCGCCATTGTATCCGCGGATATATAAGTAGTCCGTACACCAAGCCCCTTTACAGGGATGAATTTTGTGTAACCAAATTGAGAAGAATGGAACCTCATTTCATGATTAAGTTTCGCAGTGTTTAAACTCGCATTATGTGCTACACCTGATATAATAACATTTGTATTTGACAATCCAGAAATATGATACCCAAACTGATTCAAGAACAGTGTAGGGTTGGTTTCATTCGTACCACAAACAAAAATTACGAAGTCCATCTTAGTGAAGGACTTACACATAGTAAATACAGGCTCAACTAAGTTCATAAATTTTGCACCTGGCTTAAACCATGTAAACAAATCATAATCTTCACTTAACCGGTATAGCCGCTTCCCGACGCCCCGGCCCTGGTCATCGCTTATCAGTAGTACACGATTACGCCGGGCGGTAGGTTGTAGTGCGCGTGCGCTCCTGTCGGGGGTAAATTCTAATTCACGCGGTGACGAGTCCAATAATAAATGTTCTGCAGGCTTATTCAATTCATTGTTTTGCTTGTCTGGAGTAGTACATGCCGGACCAGGAGTGTTACACAATAGGGATGGCGGCGTGCCTAATGTATTACAGTGTTGATGGCGAACGGGTGTTGACAGTGGCATGAGTGATAACCTAACAGGAGTCGACCCCGAAAACAGTTCGCTTACAGATCGACCCTCACTCAGTACATTCAAATCATCATTACAGTGACTAGTAGTGCCTTTGCGTGGTGTGTGTCTTGGAGAATGTTGATCAAAGGTAACATTTTTATATATTTGCACAGTTTTCTGACTGACACTCAAATCCTTCTTTAGCTCGGTATTTTCCTGTTTTAATTGTTCAATTTCCATTTGCGCACCATCTAGTTCCAATGTTAACTGCTCCAGTTTTAGCTTTGTGAGCGTTAATTGATTCAAGATGTCATCCATATACACACTCGAATTTTGCGCATTATCATAGGACGAGTCAGCACCGGTACTTATAAATGCATTACTATCGGAGACACTTTCATCCAGAGGTATGCGATTTTCTGTGTTTTGTGACATATTTACCCCGTTTACACCGGTATAAAGTAAACAATTTTAAACGAGATGACCGTTAGTCGTTAAATATTTTTAATGTCTTAAAATCACTATCACACAGACTGTTTATAGTATATATAATACTCCTTTTCGTACACAGCACTCACAGTTTTGTTTTTATTCACAGTACACTCAATTTTACTTTAAATAGTGTAAAAAATATGATAAATAGTATCAGCTGATTCAAATCAGATGTTTACGCTAGTAGTGTTGCCAGCGAAAAAAGACCTACTACTATTTCTCCGACCTTGAGCGGGTTTTAGAATCTTTGTGCCTGGATTACACACATCACCTCATTATGGGTGACCTTAACACAGACCTTTGCAAGAACACGCCACAGAGCCGTAATTTAAACTCTATAGTCAAGTCTCTGAATTTCTCACTATTACCTTTGAAACCTACCCATCACACTGTTACTTCAGAGACTTGGCTAGATATTATTCTCACCTCTGACCCTGGTAATGTCGCTAAACACGGCCAGATCTCTGCGCCTGGCTTTTCTCACCACGACTTAATTTTTGCCTCATATAAAATTAAACCTGTCAAATATAAGCCTGCTTTAGTCTATTTACGAAGTTTTGCTAAAGTAAACTCTGACGTGCTCCATCGTGAGGCCGCGACCACAGATTGGTCTGTTGTACTTACTGCTAATACTGTTGAAAGCAAAGTGTCCCTATTTAATGCAGCCGTACTACAAATTTATGACAAACTTGCTCCTTTGCATGCAGTCAGGGCCAGGCGGCCTCCCGCGCCGTGGATCACCGAGGGCGTTCGTATGGCCATGCGTAGAAGGGACCGCGCTTTTAAGCTCTTCAAGCGGGACCGCTCTGATGAAAATTGGACGGCTTTTAAGACTGCCCGCAACCGGTGCAACCAGATGGTACGTTCAGCGAAGCGGCGATACATCCATCAGAATGTACTTTCCTCTTCCATGGCAGATGTCTGGAAGTTTCTCAAGTCTCTCGGTCTGGGCAAACCTGTCAGTCAGCTTGATAGCATTTCCTTCTCCCTTTCAGATCTCAACAAACATTTTTCTTCCGCTCTTACTGTTGATAGTAACATTAAATCTCATACCCTTTTTGAAATTTCTGCCCTACCTTCCATAAACTCTATTCAATTTTCTTTTTCTCCAACTTCTGAATCAGAAGTCAAAGGTATTATTAAAGCCATTCAATCCAAAGCTGTCGGCTGTGATGATATCAGTCGGTATATGATAGTCTCGGTTCTTGACTGTGTGCTTCCTGTAATGACTGATATCATTAACACCTCGCTCATTAATGGCGAATTTCCATCCCTCTGGTGCAAAGCTTTTGTAATACCTCTCCCAAAAATTAATAACCCCATCTCACTCAGCAATTACCGGCCCATTTCTATTCTCCCTTTCTTTTCGAAGATCACTGAAGCGGTTGCACATAAACAGCTGTCCCAATTTATATTTTCGCATAGTCATCTCAGCCCGTTTCAGTCTGGGTTTCGCCCGGGGCATAGCACCTGCACCGCTCTGCTGAAGGTCACTGAAGATATCAGACGAGGCATGGAGAACCAAATGGTCACTGTACTTATCCTAATTGACTTTTCTAATGCTTTTAATACTGTTGACCATGACATTCTCCTTGCTTTACTTGAGCATCTCAATGTATCATCCACAGCACTTAACTGGTTTACGGGTTACCTTCGCGGGCGTCGGCAGGCGGTCCGGGTTGATCGCTCTTTCTCCGACTGGTGTGACCTTGTCACCGGAGTGCCCCAGGGCGGCATCTCCCCTCTCTTGTTCTCTATTTTCATAAATTTTATCACCTCGGCTTTTCGCTGTTCGTACCATCTCTATGCTGATGATTTACAACTTTACGACCACTGTAATGTGACTGACATACAAGCTACCATTGATAAGCTGAACTTGGACCTTTTACACATACAGCAATGGTCTGAGAAGTTTGGCTTATTTGTAAATCCATCGAAGTGTCAAGCTATAGTCATTGGGGGTTCCCGGCAGTTGGCAAAACTTGGTTCTATCGCCCCAGTTCATTTTAACGGCATTTCAATCCCTTTTAGCCAGAGTGTAAAAAATTTAGGGGTCTACCTGGACAGTACTCTGAGCTGGAGGACTCAGGTGGCCGAAATTAGTCGGAAAGTTATAGGCACTCTCCACGCTCTTAACAAGCTAAAGCACTTCTTGCCTATCACGACGAAAATATTGTTAGTCCAGACTTTAATTTTACCCATAATTGATTACGGTGATGTGTGCTATCCAGACTTAAATGAAGAACTACTGGACAAATTAGACAGGTTACTGAATAATTGCATTCGATTTATTTACTGTCTACGTAAATACGATCATATTCCTTCCTTTCGCTTGAAACTTGGCTGGTTTCCCATCCGGATACGCCGCAATATACGCATGCTCTGCACCCTCTTCTCTATTATTAACAGTCCTAATTCTTCCGAATACCTAAAAACTATTTTTCTCTTTTACGGCGTTTCGCGTGTACGTGAGCTCCGCTCTTCGGGCAACCTGTCTCTCACCATACCTTCTCATCGAACGGGCTTCATGTCCAATTCTTTCTCGGTACAAGCCGCTCGTCTTTGGAACGCTCTCCCCACCGGCATCAGACAGTGTCCGAATAGGTTTGCTTTTAAGAAATCTTTAAGGCTATACTTTGCTAGCAGAACTTAAGATTCCCGGTATTTCATTTTTGTATGTTCCATCTCTATGTATTATAAGTAGGTATATGTATATTATTACGAAGTATATATGTATGTTTATTATATTATTATTATGTACGTATTAAGTATACTGTAATCTAAATGTTTGATGTTTTACTCACACATAAGTAATATAAGCTTTTGTTGCATCGTCCACAGCCTATCTGCTTTGCCCGAAGGTTGACTGGTAGAGAATGCTTTTTAGCATTAAGTTCGCCTTTTGTACAATAATATTGTTTTCTTGTGCAATAAAGGTTAAATAAATAAATAAATAAATTATCAGCCTATGTTACTCCACTGCTGGACGTAAGCCTCTCCTATTAACTATGCGTATAGACGCATTAGGAGGTAAATGCCCATAATCGCCGCGCTGGCAAGCGGATTGGCGATCGCAGTAATGTGTCCACTTTGATGACGCTGCTGCCCATCATCAATCTTGTAGAATGGTCAGTGACACTTCAATCCCAAATCCCTTAGTCGACTCTTACGACACCCGCAGGAGGAGTTGGAGAGGTGACAAATGTATTCTTACTGCCGTCACCACACGGCTATTTGGCAGATTTGGTTCACGTCTTCGATATTGATAAAAATTGATAGGCTGATAGAGTCAATGATGCTGAGCAAGATCATTTGCTAAAATGTATAAAAAGTTTTGTATGAAACGTTCCTATTTTGTTACCAAAAAATCATAGGAATCTGGTATTTTTGAATAAGGGGGTTAGTAAATAGGATGCGTTTGTATAAGGAAGCCTTTATTAAAGCCACAACTTGTAGCTGCACTATAGTTAAAAAAAAATATCCTAATTATTCGTAAAATTCGCAATTAACTCGGGCACAAAGTAAATTTGCTTGAAATGCGACGAGTCTTCGTTGAAACTAATTTTCCTTCTTTGCTCAACACTTTTCTACGAATTAAATTAATCTTCCATTTTTTCCCAGAAATATGACTTCCATGTGCTATTTAATAATGTTCTGACATATATGTTTTTTTAATCAATCAATCAAGTAATTAATCAATCAAGTAATTTATTTCTTTCATGTAGTACATAGGATCTTACAAAATAAAAGTATCATACATGAGCCCCGTAAGGGCATGGAAATATTGGCAAATCTTAAAAGTAACTTATACTAATTCAATTTTTGTTTTTTCACAGGGTATCACTCTAACAGTTGGTCATTTAAGTATTCATTCACAGAATAGTATGTTTTAGTTACTAATAGCTTCTTTAATTTATTAACAAAAATATGAAATTTCTCTTCTTTTTTAATTTTTTCAGGTAATTTATTATACAATTTTATAGACATTTTTAAAGGACCAGATGAGTGTAGTTTTAATCGAGAGGGAGGTGCTATTAATCGTGAGTTGTGTCTAGAAGGGTGGGAAGAGGGTATGTCTCCTCGTTTCGTGTAAGATTCTATATATTTATGGACAAATTTACATGTTTCGAGTATGTATATGCAGGGTAGAGTTAGTATTTCGTGTTGTAGGAAGTAAGGTTTGCAACTATCGGGCTCTTCAATATTTACTATGATGCGTATTAGCTTTTTCTGCTTAATAAAAAGGGAGGGAGCATCGGTACTATTTCCCCATAATATTATTCCATAGCATAGCCAGGAGTACCCATATGCATAATATGTTGAAAGTGCAGTTTTGATGTCAGTAGTTCTTTTGATTTCGCCTAGTGCATAAGTAAACTTAGCTAATTTGGTTCTTATATTATTTATGTGCGGTTTCCAGGATATGTTTTTATCTATGGTGATTCCGAGTAATGAGAATGAGTCGATGACTTCTAGTTCAATGGAGTTAAGGATGAAATTTATTTCTAATTGTTCTTTTTGATGGGGGTAGAAGGTCATTAGTTTAGTTTTTTCGTAATTTATTTCTAGGTGGTGATCATGCATCCAGCTCTCGACGTTAGTAAGTATGTTTTTTATTTTTTCATTCATGTTTATTGTGCATTGGCCCGTTGTGAGTATTGAGATATGTCAGCCTCCATAGCCTAGTTTCTAGTGACCCTGCCCACGAAGCTAGAGGTTCCGGGTTCGAATCCCGGCGACAGCATTGTTTGTGTATTTGAAGTGTCACTGACGACCATTTTTTTCGTAGAAGATTGATTATGAGCAGCAGCGTCATCATAGTGGACACATTACTGCGATCACCAATCTTGCCCAGCGTGGCGATTAAAGGCATCTACCTCCTAATGCGTTAAAATAAATATTTTCGAAGCCTTGGATTTGCTTATATATTTATGAACTCTACTGTATCAGACTAAGCACTTGAAAATATGAATATTGTAACATGTAATACATAGGATGTGAATGTACTGAAATACATATTTATAAGTATATACAAGGTGGAATTCGACGAGGGACCTTTACGGAAATGGGAGATAATTAAGGCTATACTGAGCAACTTTTACTATGGGACCAACCCCGAAATCGTATAAAAAAAAAACTTATCCATACAAAAAGGTACGGCATGTATACACACAATGTATGAAAGTCATTTTTTTTTTTACGATTTCGGGGTTGGTCCCATAGTAAAAGTTGCTCAGTATAGCCTTAACTATCTCCCATTTCCGTAAAGGTCCCTCGTCGAATTCCACCTTGTATATTATTTTAGTACTGTAACTACACAAAAACTCAATTAAAAAATGTTCATGACAATAATTTGATTTGTACTAGGATAAAATCAAATCTAATTCATTATTTTGTTATCCTAACTGCACAGAAAAGGGGAGAGTGGGGTATAATGGTTATGATACTCAACTCACTTGTAAACAATACACTCTTCGCTGCTTTAGAACTTGGCGAGTGGACGGGGTAAGCGCGACGGCAGTAAGGGTGAGCGGCCTTTAGATAATTACTCTGTAAGGGTTCCACTATTAAGGTAACAGAACAATAAGTATAAATATAAAAATAGGCCAGGAATGAGTCGGGCCATGCACAGTGTAGGGTTCCGTAGTTGTTCAAAAACGGCGGGGCCGAATATTTTGGAAATTGTTTTTTCCTAACTAGTGCGGAAAAACGTATTTTTTAAGAGACCTATTTAATGTTACCCCACTATAGGATTACAGCAAATAAAAAAAACCATCGCCACTTCACCAGTTGGGGAAGTAGGGTAGACTGGGGTCAATTGAACCAATTTGCCTTTAACCGACCGTGACCGCTATATTTTTATAAGGAGAAAGATATACGCTCATAATATTTCAAGGTATCTATTATCTGGTTCCTAAATAAAATGTATTTGGATGGTCTGTAACTCATAGTTTTTCGACAATGGTGAAATAAAAAGAAAAGGCAGAGTGGTTCAATTGACCCCACATGTGTGTCAATTGAAACACTATGTGGGTTCATTGAAACACTTAAATATTTTCGACACAATGAAAGTATTTATATCTGTTTTAATCTTTTTCATTACTACCTTTGCATACAATGAGCCCATTAAAAGTTCGCAAGTGTAGCATGAACACATCTCAATTTATGAGCATCTGAAAAAGTCGTAAAAAAAACTTGGAATAAAAAAGGAGTATACGACTTTTACACTTCATTGTCACTGTTACCATTTACATTTACCTTAAGCAAGGTAGTTTTAATGCATTTACAAGATATAGCGATGTAGAATCACAGAAAATAATCAAAAATATGTTTCATACAAAAGTGCCTGTTTCAACTATAATACTGTTTCAATCATAACCATTCCCAAACGTCCAGTGACAACGAGTGTTGTAGTCGCGATGTGGAATGAAATAATAGACGAAACAAAATATCAGTTTAAATGGTTTCATTACAGCGGTAAACAAAAACATCGTTAAAAACCGGCCAAGTGCGAGTCGGACTCGCGCGCAAAGGGTTCCGTACCATTATCAATTTATTATTAAAAAAATACAGTTAAATCAACCTACCTCAAAAACTATAGGAGATAATTTTATCAAACCAAAAATCGTTGATAGAGTTTATTAATGTGCATAACATATATTTTTTTCAGAATTTTATATCGCGTAGTTTAAAAAATAGAGGGGGGGGGGACACATTTTTCAGACTTTGAGACCTGATATCTCGAAAACGATTTGCTTAAATAAAAATGTGATGTATAAACCTTCATATCATTTTTAAAGACCTTTCTATTAATACCCCACACGCTTATGTACAACTAAAAAAAAAAATCTATCCCTCAGTTACATGTATGGAGGGCCCCCACCCCAATGGTTTTTTTTACAATTTAGTATCACATTCCTGTAGCGGTTCATACAACACATATCCTTACCAAATTTCGTTACTGTAGCATTTATAGTTTCCGAGTAAATTGGCTGTGACAGACGGACAGACGGACAGACGAATCTATAAGGGTTCCGTTTTTGCCATTTTGGCTACGGAACCCTAAAAACGTGAGGCGATATTAAGCCGAAAACGTTAGCAAAACACCAAATTTTAAATAGTTTACAAAAAGAGAGTACTTTTAAAAGGAATCTCTGAAACTATAAGACGTACGGTAATGCATGTTACCTCAACTTGTTGGAAATTTATTATTCTTTAAACTTTTAATAACACATATAATATCAAAAAACGTAAGGTTTTTTAAATAAAAATCAGAAACTAAAAAAATACCGTAAATTTCGCAGTTTTTTTTTTTACATACTACACAGCTAGCACAAAGTTTTTTTTGCTTGCAAAATGTGGTTTTCTATTGCCCTATAGTGTCTAAATAACATAGCAAAAACGCAGCGACACTACTTGATTTGCGAGTTTAAGGTAAAACGATGTACGGTTTGACCGTACTATTATCTAGATCAAAAACTAGCCAAATAATTATGAAGCTTAATAAAACAAACATGTGCATCAAATACAAAACTTTATATTTAGAAGAATTCGAAGTTGGGTAATTTTGGGGACGATTAAAACATGGGGAAGATTGAAACGTTTCAATCGTCCCCAAACCACCTTTTTCACTTTAATGTCAAATATTTTATATAAAAAAAAGACTCTAACACTGATCACCGTCCATAAAAACATTCGTTTATTCCTAACTATGACACTTACATAATTAGATTAGTCAATATGCGAAAGTAGACGAAGTTATAAGACAATATACGAGAGCACGAATACTTACTTTTCACCGCGTGAAACTGGTTTCGCTCGTGGACACTTCCGTATCGCACCGGCGCCCGTGCGCTACTGTTAAGGATTGCAATATGGCCTACCGCTTGTTCCGAGTGTTGCGTCAGACGCGTAGGCATTATAGTTTCAGAGATATTTGACTTGTTTCAATCTTGACCTGTTTCAATTGTCCCCAGTCTACCCTACCCGAAAAAATAGTACATTTCCTAACTAGTGCGGGAAAACTTTTTTTTTCGGCGAGGGTGAAAGTTGGAGCCCGAGTGAAACGAAGGCGACAATCACCCGAGTTAAAAAAAAGTTTTTGCACGTGTAAGGGTCATAACAAGTGCGTCAAAAAGAGAAATTAGGTACCGCGCGCGAAGCGTGCGCAAAGTTCGTTTTTGCGCACTAGTTAGGAAAAATAATATTGTATTCTATTCTATTTCGTGGACAAATCTTAGAACATATTATAAAACCGTCGCCGTGGTAAGGATAATTTTCACCCTTCATGGCAACACCTTCAGGGGTAATTTGGACGTGCTTAACAGTATAAGTGCAAGCATTAAAGTCTTAACAATGGTTAGGTGTTGAATAGAAAGCATTTTTACATTGAAACACTTGCAATTTTTCAACGTCCGTAGCTCAATTATCTTATCACAAATATTGTTTCCTCGATCAAGGTTTAAATAAATAAAATAAATAAATATCTTGAGACATCTTACACAAATTGACCTAGTCCCACGGTAAGCTCAAATTAAGTCTTATGATGTGGGTACCAGGCGACGATATATTATAATAGATAGATACATATAGATACTTAAATACATAGACAGCCATGACCAAGGAACAAATATAGTGATAAATAAATACACAAATAATGCCTTCGCCGGGATTCGAACCCGGAACCTCCAGCTTCGTAGGCAAGGTCACTACTATCAACTAGGCTACGGAGGCTGACAACAGACGGTTATTTTTAACAGACTTCAAAAAACGAGTCTCAATTTGTCTGATTCTTGTCCAGCGTGGCATTTATATCCTAATGCATCCACACGCAGGCGATAGAAGTGGCCGCTGTCCAGCAGTGGACTTATTATATAGGCTGATGATGTCCGTGTGTGCGTGATGTATTGCATTGTAAATACGAGTTATTGCAAGAGAATATATCACTCATCATCATTATCATCATATCAGCCGAAACACATCCCCTGTTGAATATAAGCCTCCCCCAAGGATTGCCACAATGACCGGTCCTGCACCACATCCAGCGGACTCCAGCGAGCTTCACCAGGTTTGCAGTCCACCTTGTGGGGGACCTATCCAGTTATCCACGCTGCGCCTTCCGGTACGTGGCCGCCACTCGAGAACCTACACACTCAAACAATCATAATCATTTATTCGTAGGTCTTAAAATAATAGTACATTGTGCATGAAGGGAGGTAAGTACGGAAGCACTTCCGCTTACCGACCGTGATGCATACAATGCTTTTCATCAAACTTGCCAACCAAAAAATAAGTTTTAAGACATTATAATATTTTTAAATGACGTACTGACATTTCTATTAGGTACTCCATAGGGAATTCCACTTTTCTATTACTCCCGCTACGCGCGCAAGCAATGGCGTGCTTAGACAGCAAGTGATGTGAAAAAATAAAATAACACGCTGAGAAACTGTTTTGCCATTATAGTGAAAAACACCAATATTATTTTAGCACAGCAATTAAAACACCCTTATCCTCGAAGCAGCTTGTTAGTAGAACGTCAATCACCCGCAATGCAAGTGTCACGTGGTACGAAGTGCATTCATTAGTGCATGTAGACGTTGTTTACCAGCGGTGCATTCGGTGCTAAATTAAGCGAATATTGCGCTTGGAATATAGGTAAATTATCATTTCAGGCGTAAGACTGAAATGAAATGAAATGTTTATTGAGACAAGAGAAAAAAAATACATTGACACTTTATACAGTGGTTCCCAAACTAGGCCAAGCCTATATCTTGGGAACCAGTGAGAGATAGCAATTAGTCTTTTATGACTATAAGTAAATATCATTGAACAATATACAGGGCGTCCCAAAGTTATGGGACATGAAGGGGAAGTACCTTAAATATCGTAGATAGTGTATTTATTTTGTATATTGTATTATGTTGTATTTATGGCGTATTCATTTTGTTGCTCTTATTTTAAGTAAAAGTTATTTGAATGTTCTTATTATGTCGTAAACTAACACCTGTTAAGAGCTTCGTCCGTATTAGACTTACACCCTGTATATACATACTTACATAACACATCAAAAAATGTGCTCAAACTCCGAGCCCGATGGTGATGTGCCCAATGCTCAGGCGCTGAGCAAGAAAGGAGCCAGCCCTCTGGTCAGCGATAGCTTCAATCAAGCGCTTGCCAAGTCCTTGCCGAAGTCATTGGAAGATGGGACGGCGCCAGACTATAGACACATGTAGCGTCCCATACTAAAGGCCGTAATCAAAGCCAATACAGTGTGCAAATCTAATACGGGCGATCAATTAAACCAGGCATGGGATTCATTAGTGTAATCATGGATTACAAGGTTTTTAAAGTTACTCTTAATTTAGACACCACAGAATTTTTTTAAGATTATCGGTGCAGCAATGAAAGTGCGAACATTTGTTATTGTTGATATGGCAGTTATGTCATCTGCTATTGAAATTAGCTGTCACTGTCAATGAGTGCTTAACTCGCGTATGAAGTCTCTACTCGCGTCGGAATGAAGTTAAAATTAGTTAATATACGCGAGTTTATCCGTTTTCATAGTTTTATTTCATGAGTAATCCTCGCGGTAACCGAAGAAAATATTAAATATGCTAATTTCAGTTCATTAAGACTTGTACTTTCACCCCTTAAAAGGAATGTCTCGTAAGTCCCGGCGTACTTGTACAAGTACATATTAAGGATAGTAGTTCAGACCTGACATTTTAATTCCATACGGCATACATCGAGTAACTGCCAAATGTACTTACCTAAGTACAAATTTTTCATACCCCATTTACCGGGTATTTTTTTTACAACGGCAACACTGGCTCTTTTATTTTCATTCTCTAGTCTATGGTCAATTCCGCCATGTTGGACAGGTGACATTATCTGTCAATGTCATTGTCCTTTTTTCGCAAGATGGCCACGCGGGCAGGTCGCCGGTCGGCACGAGGTAAGTTAATCTGTTTTATCAAAGTAATCTCTGGATTTTTCTTTTATTATTTATTTAAATTAGGAAATATAAACTATGAATTTTGTAAATTAAATAGAATTTTAAAGAAAATAGTAAATTTGTGAGGTTTGTGAGCGGTCCCAATAATTTGTACTTGACGTAGTACGTTAGGTATTAGTTGATTAGTATATTGTCTAAAAGACTGACTTTTATAAATGTTTTTTGAGAAGAAAACCGTTTTTTTTTGTTATAAAGTATAAAATACTACTTATGTCACTTTAAGAGAAAAAATGTGATGTATATTATAGAACTTTAATATACTTTTTAACTTTTTTATGTTGTATTTTTTTACTTACTAAATGCCGAATGTACTTACAGATGTACAAAATATTTTCAATATTTTTTGCTTTAAGTAGGTCCTATACATAATAAACATAACGTTAAAAAATATAGAAAACTAGATCTCACTTGAAAAAATACCTAAAACCGTCAACTTTCCGTCTCGGTCTGAAGCACTATTCCTTATTTGTACTTGGTATAGTACAGCCGGTAGTTATGACTACCGCTGTTAAAAAAACACAGAACTTACGAGGGTATATTAAAAAAAACTACAGCTACAGCAGTTTCAATTCACAAGATATTGATGGGCTACGATTTAGGCAAGTTTACCCAACACAGGTTGTATTATTATACCTCCATGAAGTGCCAATGATACATCAGTTAATATCTGGATAGCAACGAGCTATTAGCCATGTTTGTCGACATAAACCAAATCTGTTTGTATTGACATAATAGCTGGATGTTGCAGTTTGCACATCATAATTTCAACGTTCGATAGTTAAATGTATATCGTAGTCAATATTACTATTAAGTATTGGGTCATTACCTATGAAATTGGCGTTTTGGTCATAAAGTTTAGTAATCGGTCCCTAATTAAATTGTGTAACTTAGATATTTTTTTTTGTTTTTAGCAGTGCATTGCGTAACAAAGGTTTTTTCACACTAATAATTGTATTTTTGCTTAAACGATATTCTAAAATAAGGTTTGAAAACAACTCTTGCCATATGCTGCCGGTTCAAATGTTTGAAATAGGAATAAATCTGTTATAGTACTTTGTTTTATGAAATAGAGATATACAAAATACGTCTTAGAAGTGTCTAATATTACTAACAAAATTTGGTTAGTTTTAATATTGACATGAAAAAATATACACAAAATTCATTGTATGGAAAAAAGACTTTTCACAAAATTCGTGACACTAAACGCCAAGTTCATAGGTAAATTAGGTAATGATCTAATATTTGATATTGCAATAGTGTTTTGATATAATTATCAATCACTGTAGGTACGCATCTCATAATACGTGAACCTGCAAGGACTGTGTTAAGTTCTGTAATACATACATGAATACCTAAATCACACCTTTTTCCCAGAGGGGTAGGCAGAGATCACGGATTTCGATTTGCTACGATCCTGACAGACCACTTTCGCTTCACTCACTTTGATAACGTTCCTCATACAAGCTCGTCGGTTTAGAGTACTTCTGACCTGGCCTTTTTGCAATAGTTCCCCGATTTGGTCGAGAAAAAATCGCCTAGGTCTTCCCCTTCCAACTGCACCTTCCACTCTTTCCCTATATATCCTCTTTGTTAATCTTCTTTCATCCATCCTCTCTACAAATGTCCAATACCGTTTGTAATAAGGTCCAGATTTATTGGGTCTTACATTATATCACATCGTCAGCCTGTATGAGTCCACTGCTGGACTATTATCTATGGGCAGCGTACGGACGCAATCGGAGCCTCCAGTTTCGTAGGCAGGGTCACTGCCAACTAGGCTACGGAGTTGATATATACTCGTTTCTCAGGTAATTCACCTACGAGACTAACTACACTAACATGTCACTGTTAATACATTATTAAATATTGACATTGTCAAGTACAAACCGTCAAGTAATCACTTTCGCACAACTCAAACACAAGTATCTCCGTCTAACTATTATAGTTTAAACAAAGGGTTCCCAAACTGTGTCGCTTACCGTTTTATACAGGTTGACTTTAATAATATTCAGAGACTTCATCTCTAGTTAATGTACTATATCTGTACTTATATCAAATCAAGTTTATGTTTCGTTTTTAATTAATGCACGTTAGCTGTAAAATGTTACAAAACTATTATTTGAAAAAACAAGTCCCGCTGAGTTTTATGCCGAATTCTTCTCTGGAACAGTGGTGTAGGGTAAGAACCGGAAGTAGCTTTTTTTTCTCTCATTTGCTATTTAGTTTAACGATTCATTAAGCGCTCGTTGCTGGACCTAATTGAATAAAGAATATTTTGACTTTGACTTTATTTGCTCAGTGCAAACCAGATGTAGGGACTACGGGAAACGCTTAGAGTATTGTGAAACTACGACCAGAAGTAAATTTCGAAGTACTGTTGATATAGTGCACGAATTGGTATAACTCAATCTAGAATATATTCATAGTTATATTCATATATTCATAGGTTAAGTCCAGAGATTTACAGACAATAGAATAAATAAATAAAATAAATACATAAATAAATATTTTTGGACATCTTTACACAAATCGACCTAGTCCCACGGTAAGCTCAATTAAGGCTTGTGATATGGGTACCTGGCGATGTTATATATAATAGAAAGATACATATAGGTACTTAAATACATAGACAGCCATGACCAAGGAACAAATATTTGTGATAAATAAATACACAAATAATGCCCTCGCCAGGATCTGAACCCGGTACCTCCAGCTTCCTAGGCAGGGTAGTGACCCTGCCTACGAAGCTGGAGGTTCCGGGTAGTGACCCGGTGGAGTTGGTAGTGACCAACTAGGCTACGGAGGCTGACAAAGAATAAATTAATAACTCACTACATCTATAAACAACGCTTTTCTTGGTAAATGTGTCAAGAGTACGGTCGGCTATCGTTTCGCAGAGTACTTTAAACCGGGAATGAGAGCGATAGCTGGGTTAAAATTCTTTTCGTTGTCTTATTTCGTATCTCTAAAAAACGTGACGCAGTGGTGATTTTTGTATGAGATGATTTGTTTTGTTTTCAAATTCTGATGTATGGATTAAAATCTAGCGTGAAAAATAAATACAAGTGCACTGATTTTTTTTTAAATATAGGTACTGAGTCGAAACAGTTACTAAAAGCGTGACAGAGTGGTATGAAACAAGACAACAAAATAATTTTGACCCAGCTGCACTAATTATGTGGCATTCGATTTGTCCACCCTGTATTTTGTATAGCCAAATGTGTAAATGTAGGTACCAGCCAACCCGTGAAACAAGATAACGCTAGACAGCGGAGATATTTGGACCGGGATTAGTGTTGCCGGCTCTCGGACTGTGATTGACCGTAGTGAGGATTAGGCCGTCACTCGTCAGTTGGTATTGATCGAATTTTGATCCTTTAAGTCGTACGTTTATGAACAGAGATTGGACAAATGTGCGTCATTGATCGCAATAGTGTGAACACGAATCCAAAGTTGATAACATTAATAATTAATCGAATCATCATCATCTCAGCCATAAGACGTCCATTGCTGAACATACGCCTCCCCTCTGGACCTCCACACGTACCGGTTAGATGCAACCTGCATCCAGCGTGTCCCGGCGACCTTCATAAGGTCGTGTGTCCATCTTGTGGTTGGACGTCCTACGCTGCGTTTGCCTAGCCGTGGTCTCCACCTGAACACTTTTCGACCCCATCGACCATCTGCTCTGCGTGCAATGTGGCCTGCCCATTGCCACTTCAGCTTGCTAATCCGGAGGGCTATGTCAGAAACTTTAGTTCGCCTACGGATCTCCTGATTTCTGATTCGATCACGCAGAGAAACTCCGAGCATAGCCCTCTCTATAGCTCGTTCAGCGACTCTTAGTTTCGAGATGAGGCCGATGGTGAAGGACCACGTTTCGGCGCTGTAAGTCATCACACACATTGATTGTAGACTTTCGTCTTAAGGCATTGAGGTATGTCGGACGAAAAGGCATCGCGTAAAAATCGCGTGATAAAAAAATATTAATTTCAAATTACGTAACATAAATGAAATAAGAAAGTAAAATAATTTGGATAAAAACAGCGCCCGTTAAGTTTGCGATCGCAGTACGTGCCGCGGCAGACGTGCCACGTCTTCGCATAATCTCACTAAGAGCTAGGTTCAGTACAGCTCCTTACCATGTGCTAACTTTCGGAGAGTGTGCTGTGGAACTGCACAACCTTATTCCTCCGTCCCCATTTTATCATCGGACTACCAGACAATCGGCACTCCGACATCGCTTCATGGTAGGTATTTCAAAAATACGCACGAAGCGTTTCGCTTCGACTTTCCTTATGTGGAGTGGAATGCCTTGCCCGAAACTGTATTTCCGCATGAGTACAATCTGAATATCTTCAAGGCAAGAGTGAATAGGTATCTCATAGGTAAACGTGCTTTACCGTAGACTGTATCATCACTTACCAGCAGGTATGATCGTGGTCAAACGTCTACCTATTATGAATATGAATAAAATAAATGAATACTGTCTTTGAATAGTAAAACCGACTTCCGAATTCCTAACGAAAAAAAAAACAAATTAAAAATTAAGAAACCACCAAACATCAACCGATTTCTCCAAGATCCTATCATCTGTGGTTTCCATCAATGGTTTCCAATCAAATGTAATGCAAATACTTGTAAATAAAAGAAAATTACCAAAAACGCCATACATGTACCTATAACATTTGAAGGGATCCCTCGATTTCTCCAAGATCCCATCATCAGACCCCGACTTGGTGCCAACGAGACCATCTCGGGGTTATACACGTTCGATCACAAAAAAAATCGGTTCTCGATTCACGGAGATATCGGGTAATATACATACACAGTGATCGGATTAGGTAGTGCCATTTCGGGTGAATGACCTTAAACATTATACTTAACATGGATAAGCCTCGGGATCCTGGGACTTATATTTTTTTACAGAACATTTTCTTGTTTATCATAAATTGAAGAAACATGAAAAAATCAAAGGATTTTGTAATTGTGAATACATCTTTCATTTGATGTTTTTATAGCTGCTACTAGCCGTAGTAGAAGCAAAACAATTATTAAAGAAAACTTTATGACTGCTCTACTTTAGACCACCAGAACCTCGGTCCAGTTAGAACGAAATCAAAGTCCAGTGACATCGGCCAAAAAAGTCCCAATAAGAGCGTCTCAAAGTCCGGTAAAGAAGTAAAAATGATTGACTAAACTAATCATTTTACTACGAGTGTGAAATTAACAACTATAAAAACATTAATAAAGGCACACATATGACAAAATTAGCTATTGTGGAAAAATACCCTTAAAACCATGTTCGATTAGTAAAATTAGACTAATTTCTATCAATATCAAACTGAAAGTAAACAAAATAATTATAAAATTGTAAATTTTCGAACAAAAAATTTACTTTTCATATTAAATGTCGGGCTTAGAAGTTATGTCCACATTAAGATAACGTACCGAAGTCCCGCGAAATGGCACTACCTAATCCGATCACTGTACATACAACAAAAAAAAATCTGTCGAATTGAGAATAGCAGCAATTTTTTGGTAACTATGTCCATGGATTAAAAATGAGACCATCCGCAGTAGAACCAAAGTAACCGAAATAGCTCTCCGAATCGCTATAAACTGAAGTGGCAGTGGGCGGGGATTGCGCGTAGAATCGATGGCCATTGGGGCGGGAAGGTTCTTGAGTGGCGGCCACGTAGCGGATGGTGTAGCATGGGTAGGCCCCCCACAAGGTGGACTGATGACCTCGTGAAGGTCGCAGGAGTCCGCTGGCGCCGGGGGGCGCAGGACCGGTCATTGTGGCAGTCTTTGGGGGAGGCCTATGTTCAGCAGTGGACGTCTTTCGGCTGATATGATGACGATGATGATGTCCATGGGCCTCGGTTCCCGCTTTCCATCAGGTGGGCTGAGAGCTCAGTTGTCTACCGTCGTCACATAGAAGTGCAAAGAAGAGCAGCAATTAACAAACGTAGTACATAAACACACACATTACATCATCAGCCTATTTTAGTCCACTGCTGGACAGCTGCCTCTCCTTAGCCTACGCGCAATGCGTATGGACGCATTAGGAGGTAAATGCCCACAATCGCCACGCTGGGCAAGTAGGTTGGCGATCATAGTAGTGTGTCCACTATGATGATACTGCTGCCCATCATTAATCTCCGATAAATAAATAATCAGTGACACTTCAATCCCTTAGTCGACTCTTACGACACCCACGCGAAGAGTGGGTGCGTATCATAATGAATACGCACTTTTAGTATAATTACAGTTTACAAACGTTCATAACGTATACTAACGTTAGGTATAATGTATTAAACATTTCTATTTCCAAATAGTATAATACAAAAATAATATAATGTTAATAATATATATACCGTTGTTCAGTCTAACGTACATAATTATTAACGAATTCCGTTTCATATATGAATATAAAGGTATAAAAGTTAAAATACATACTAACATCTGATAATAACTGCCAGAAAAGTATATTAGGTTAAGTTCTACAAAAACGTAATACATTATATTACTTACCCTTTTCAATCCGTTCTAGCCTCGAAACCTAACCAATCCAAGTAATAAATCAGGGTAAAACCGACTTGGATTGGTTAGGTTTCGAGCGTAATTTCCCGGATAAATAAAAGACCTATTTACTTTTCATTAATTGTTTACGCATCCTCATCCTTGCGAAACCAAAAAAGGGGGGCATTAAAAAATTGCAAATTTGTACCTCTCCTACTCTTAACCTGGATAGGTTCGTTAGGTACCTTTTATCCCTTAGAGCAGAAATAGAAGCCCCGCGCAGTGGGGCTTCGTCGACCGGTTCCCAGGTCAAAATCGCTTCCTATACGGATACGGCTTAACATACGTATAAATAGTAAATCAATTCAAATTAAGTATAATGATAATTCTATAGTTTAATTATTAAAAAATCGTAGGCGCTTATATTTTGTGTAAGATAGTTGTTTTGTGTATTATATTATTTTAATGTTATACTAATTAATCGTTATCGTAAACGACATTATATGTTACGTTCATTATACATTTTAGAATTATTCATTTAATAATTATACCTTTTATACGTTACATTTATTACACGTTAGGCATTAGGGGGAATACGCAATGAAACGGACGCGTTATGAAACGGACACTATCGATATCTTAAAAAAATCTGAACGAACATTTCAAGGTTCTTTGGTTGTTGTCAACTGATGACCATAGATGAACCCACAATAATGGCAGATCCCGTGAGACATTACTCACTTCACTATTTTGCACGTAGTTGAAGCGCATGAATTTTGTAAAAAATTGCGTATTTTTGCAAACTAATTTAACCTCCTGAGGCCTGGTGACGTCACTTACTTCAACCGAATTTTAACTTTGACACTATATCTATAAAGTCAAAATGTTATGTAATATATATATGACATAGGGCCTCACGAGGTTAAAATTGGACAACATCTTAAATTACAATTTTAATGTATGTACTTGTTGAGGCATATTATCAAGGAGATATGGAACGGTGAGTCATGATCTTATCAATACATTATTATTTAAAATTTGGTTAAAATATTTTTAGGTTCGATTCGCAATGAAACGGCCAGGGACCGTCGCATTGAAACGGACGTTGAAAGAAGTTGAATTATTTTATGTTGTGTTTTTTGTAAGTAGTTGTTAGTTCTATGATTTCAGTTTGAGTTCTACCAAAGTGTTTGACTTATTAAAATAAGAATTATTGTTAAAAAAAACTAATTACTAAGTTGAAAAATTAAACCAAGACTAAGAAATTGAATATTTTATGTTGATTTTTTTTGTAACTGGTAATTCTGAGATCGTAGTTTGGGATCTTCTAAGTAATGGCCGTATTAAAATAAGTATTATTGTGCCTTATGTGTCTCAAAGTCAAGTATTGGTTCCTAGTCCGTTTCAAGACACCCACTGTCCGATTCAGTGCTACAGGTGTTATGAAACGGACACAAGTGAGATTAAAGAAATTTAAATATTTCATAAAAAGTATGGATTTTTATTTAATATAGTGTAATAATAATTTTACTACAGTATATCCGAAATCCTTAATGATAGTTAACGAGTTCCTAAGTTTTTAACTACAGTATGAATCTTACTTCAAAGTTAAATGTCCGTTTCATGGCGTATCTCCCCTACACATTTATACAAACTGAATTTATACATTATGATTTATATAGCATAAGTTCGTATACGTTATATATTACTTACCCTCAATTGCTTAATTTTTAATCAAGGAAACAGCAGTTCACGAAAACGTGTACTTTTAGGGTTAGAAAGTTGTTTACTAGATAAGACAACTAAGGATGACTGGACTTTTTTTAAACGGTTTTTATTAACTTCACCGCGTATCAACTGTCGTCGATGCTTCAAATCTTGTGATCGATTTTTCGACCACTTCTACTGCACCGAAATCAATAAAATTTGGAACTCTTATCAAGTCCCCATGACAATGCAATATTATAATATTTGTATCCTTGTATCCTCAAAGCCTGATGCTGCAGACGTACTGTTTAGCTTAACCGTGAGTGATAGACACGTGAAAATGAAAGTATAGCATGTTTGGCGTAATCAAATACTAACAGAGGCGATCTTGACTTCCAACTCCTCATTCCTGATGCTGCAGTACTGCCCACAATAATTGATATTATCTTGATTTTAAAGAAGTTCTTTAAATATTAAGTAGAAACATGCGAATTTAATACTAACGTCCAACTCCTCAAATCTGATACCTACTCCAGTGTTACTGCCTGCCACAACCGCTAGGTTTAGCAATGTGTAAATTTTGAAGAACTGCTTTAGATATTTGGTAGAAACTTACGAATTTCATTATCATCATCATCATCATCATATCAGCCGAAAGACGTTCACTGGTGAATATAGGCCTCCCCCGAAGATTGCCTTGTGGCAAAGGTTGCCTTGATGCGGGTGGCTCAGGGCCGGTCCGTGTGGAGCCCCTCGCATCCAGCGTCTTTCACCAGGTCATGAGCATGAGTCAACCTTGTGAGGGGCCTACCCACGCTGCGCCTTCCGTTATGGTCGTGACCGCCACTCGAGAACCTTACCGCCCCAACGGCCATCGGTTCCACGCGCAACGAGCCCCGCCCGCTGCCACTTCAGTTTAGCGATTCGAAGAGCTAGGTCGGTTACTTTGGTTCTGCTGCGGATGGTCTCATTTCTAATCCAATATCGCAGAGAGACTCCTAGCATAGCCCTCTCTATTGCCCTTTGGGTCACATAGAGCCTTCTTATGAGGCCCATTGTAAGCGACCACGGTTTAGTACCGTATGTCATCACTGGCAACATACACTGATCAAAGACTTTCGTCTTCAAACCCTACGGAATATTGGACGAAAAGATACAGACGGACATAATTCTGACTTCCAACTCCTCAAACCTGATGCTGCTGAGACACGTGCCACTGCCTGCCATAACCGCCAGGTTTATCGAAATGTTGAATTTAAGGTAATGCTTTAGCTAATGGGTAAAAACATATAAACTGAATACTCACTTCCAAATCCTATAATCTGATACGGCAATATTACCATAAACGCTATTAGTGTGCCATAACCACTGACAGCGTGGGTAGTCCGCGTAGGATGTGGCGCCTGACCTGCGGTCCGCTTGTTGATAGTGTGAGTTCACTCCTCGGGCCATCGGGTTCGCGTAGGGCGAGCCGTTGGGCCTGCGGCCCTCCGGTCGATAGAATGACAGCGTGAGTGGACCGCGTAGGGCGAGCCGTCGGGCCTGCGGCCCTCCAGCTGATAGAATGACAGCGTGAGTGGATCGCGAAGGGCGAGCCGTCGGGCCTGCGGCCCTCCAGCTGATATAGTGCCAGCGTGAGTGGTTCACGTAGGGTGGCCTGTCGGGCCTGCGGCCCTCCAGCTAATAGAATGACAGCGTGAATGGATCGCGTAGGGCGAGCTGCCGGGTCTTCGGCCCACTGGCTGATAGAGTGACAGCGTGAGTGGATCGCGTAGGGCGAGCCGTCGGGCCTGCGGCCCTCCAGCTGTTAGAATGACAGCGTGAGTGGTCCGCGTATGGCGGGCTGTCGGGCCTGCGGTTCTCCAGCTGATAGAGTGACAGCGTGAGTGGACCGCGTAGGGCGAGCCGTCGGGCCTGCGGCCCTCCAGCTGATAGAATGACAGCGTGAGTGGATCGCGAAGGGCGAGCCGTCGGGCCTGCGGCCCTCCAGCTGATATAGTGTCAGCGTGAGTGGTTCACGTAGGGTGGCCTGTCGGGCCTGCGGCCCTCCAGCTAATAGAATGACAGCGTGAATGGATCGCGTAGGGCGAGCTGCCGGGTCTTCGGCCCACTGGCTGATAGAGTGACAGCGTGAGTGGATCGCGTAGGGCGAGCCGTCGGGCCTGCGGCCCTCCAGCTGTTAGAATGACAGCGTGAGTGGTCCGCGTAGGGCGGGCTGTCGGGCCTGCGGTTCTCCAGCTGATAGAGTGACAGCGTGAGTGGATCGCGTAGGGCGAGCCGTCGGGCCTTCGGCCCTCCAGCTGTTAGAATGACAGCGTGAGTGGATCGCGAAGGGCGAGCCGTCGGGCCTGCGGCCCTCCAGCTGATATAGTGCCAGCGTGAGTGGTTCACGTAGGGTGGCCTGTCGGGCCTGCGGCCCTCCAGCTAATAGAATGACAGCGTGAATGGATCGCGTAGGGCGAGCTGCCGGGTCTTCGGCCCACTGGCTGATAGAGTGACAGCGTGAGTGGATCGCGTAGGGCGAGCCGTCGGGCCTGCGGCCCTCCAGCTGTTAGAATGACAGCGTGAGTGGTCCGCGTAGGGCGGGCTGTCGGGCCTGCGGTTCTCCAGCTGATAGAGTGACAGCGTGAGTGGATCGCGTAGGGCGAGCCGTCGGGCCTTCGGCCCTCCAGCTGTTAGAATGACAGCGTGAGTGGTCCGCGTAGGGCGGGCTGTCGGGCCTGCGGTCCTCCAGCTGATAGAATGACAGCGTGAGTGGATCGCGAAGGGCGAGCCGTCGGGCCTGCGGCCCTCCAGCTGATATAGTGCCAGCGTGAGTGGTTCGCGTAGGGCGGCCTGTCGGGCCTGCGGCCCTCCTGCTAATAGAATGACAGCGTGAGTGGATCGCGTAGGGCGAGCTGTAGGGCCTTCGGCCCACTGGCTGATAGAGTGACAACGAGAGTGGATCGCGTAGGGCGAGCCGTCGGGCCTGCGGCCCTCCAGCTGTTAGAGTGACAGCTTGAGTGGTTCGCGTAGGGTGAGCCGTCGGGCCTACGGCCCTCCAGATGATAGAGTGATAACGTGAGTGGATCGCGTAGGGTGAGCCGTCGGGCCTGCGGCCCTCCGGCTGATAGAGTGACAGCGTGAGTGGTTCGCCTAGGGCGAGCCGTCGGGCCTACGGCCCTCCGGCTGATAAAGTGACAACGTGAGTGGATGGCGTAGGGCGGGTCATCGGGCCTGCGGCCCTCCAGCTGATAGAATGACAGCGTGAGTGGTCCGCGTAGGGCGGGCTGTCGGGCCTGCGGCCCTCCAGATGATAGAGTGACAGCGTTAGTGACTCGCGTAGCGTAGGGCGAGCCGTCGGGCCTACATCCCTCCAGCTGATAGACTCACAACGGCCATCGGTTCCACGCGCAACGAGCCCCGCCCGCTGCCACTTCAGTTTAGCGATTCGAAGAGCTAGGTCGGTTACTTTGGTTCTGCTGCGGATGGTCTCATTTCTAATCCAATATCGCAGAGAGACTCCTAGCATAGCCCTCTCTATTGCCCTTTGGGTCACATAGAGCCTTCTTATGAGGCCCATTGTAAGCGACCACGGTTTAGTACCGTATGTCATCACTGGCAACATACACTGATCAAAGACTTTCGTCTTCAAACCCTACGGAATATTGGACGAAAAGATACAGACGGACATAATTCTGACTTCCAACTCCTCAAACCTGATGCTGCTGAGACACGTGCCACTGCCTGCCATAACCGCCAGGTTTATCGAAATGTTGAATTTAAGGTAATGCTTTAGCTAATGGGTAAAAACATATAAACTGAATACTCACTTCCAAATCCTATAATCTGATACGGCAATATTACCATAAACGCTATTAGTGTGCCATAACCACTGACAGCGTGGGTAGTCCGCGTAGGATGTGGCGCCTGACCTGCGGTCCGCTTGTTGATAGTGTGAGTTCACTCCTCGGGCCATCGGGTTCGCGTAGGGCGAGCCGTTGGGCCTGCGGCCCTCCGGTCGATAGAATGACAGCGTGAGTGGACCGCGTAGGGCGAGCCGTCGGGCCTGCGGCCCTCCAGCTGATAGAGTGACAGCGTTAGTGACTCGCGTAGCGTAGGGCGAGCCGTCGGGCCTACATCCCTCCAGCTGATAGACTCACAACGTGAGTGGTTCGCGTAAGGCGAGCCGTCGGGCCTACGGCCCTCCGGCTGTCAGACTTGCATAGGACGTGCCGTTGGACCGGCAGTCATCCGGTTGATATGACTGAGAGTATGAGTATACCCCTGTCAGCCCTGTCGTTATTAAAGCGCGAGAGATAAACGCCAGCATGCATAATTGTATTGCATACGAGTATTACAAACAACATCTTTGATGTAGATTATTTAGTATCGCAAATTAACTTAACAATTGCACTAAAAACTTGAAAATAAAATAAGTAAAAAAAGTTTTAAGTTAAACGGTTTTTATTGCACCAAAAACTAGAAAATAAAAATTAGTTGTAACTAACCGTAGATGCTACTTTCTGTAGATTAGTCACGTGAAACTATTATCACTGTAGTCTTCCCAAGTCGGATGCTGAAAGCCACGTTTAGCATCTATGTCAGTGGATTAAGCGTTACCTAATCGGAAACTTTTACCAAACTAAAATAAAAACGTGGGGCGTTATTATAAAGAAACATACAAGTTCAACATAAATATGTAATTGTAGCTTTAATTTTGCAATTAATCAATCAATCTGTTCCAACACTTCTACAGAGGTAAATAACTTTTATCAAGGCCAGAACAAAACTTATTACACTATTGCTGTCTTGATTTCTATGTGTGTTCTTAAATAACTATAGTGACTTAATCATAATTGCGTACGCCCCACGTTTTTATTTTAGTTTGGTAAAAGTTTCCGATTAGGTAACGCTTAATCCACTGACATAGATGTTAAACGTGGCTTTCAGCATCCGACTTGGGAAGACTACAGTGATAATAGTTTCACGTGACTAATCTACAGAAAGTAGCATCTACGGTTAGTTACAACTAATTTTTATTTTCTAGTTTTTGGTGCAATAAAAACCGTTTAACTTAAAACTTTTTTTACTTATTTTATTATCTAATCCACCTCACAACTTTGAACTTTACCATTGTAATTGAAAGCTCGTAGTAAGACTTCTATGTCCTTTGTACCGACTAGCTTTACTTAGTATTCACTTTACTGACTGCGAGAGCTGAGGAAGACGGGGTTAGAATTAACAAAATGTACATGTTTGCACCTGTAATTATTCTACCTGTATTTCGGAGTTAACAAAATCATGTTTCACTATACCGTACTCTCGAAATAATTAATTTTGATATGATTTTACTATTTCTGTGATAGTTCGTTTTCATTATCAGCTTTTTCAGTCCACTGCTGAATATAGGCCTATTAATTTATTCGTAGACTTTGTGACACTTAACTAAACAAAGACTCATACTATACTAAACTAACCAAACAGAAAAAACCAAAGCCACGAAATGGTATCTTCTTCAGCGTAATGCTAGCGCAAACCAGCGCAGATTCCGATGATACCATATATTAGGAGGTAATGCTCATAATCGCTACGCTGGGCAAGCAGAGTGATGATCGCAAACGTGATTTACTATTATGTTGATGATAATGATGATGCTGTTGCCGATCATCTATCTTCAATGAACGAATTGCTGACACTTCATTCCCTTAGTCTGTTACGATACCCACGGGAAGAGTTGGGGTGGTGATAAAACTAATAAACTATATTCTTACTCCCACCACGTGGCCGTTGTTTATGTGCTTAAAAAATCAGAAAAGTCCAAATTGACAGACTACACGACCAAGCAACAAATAATGTTATAAACGAACAAATTAATACCCTCACCGGAATTCAAACCCGAAACCTCCAGTCATAATTATTTTAAAGACAAACGCCCATAATCGCCACGCTGGGCAAGCACATTGGTGACCGCTACGATGACACTGCTGCCCATCATCAATCTTTATGAAACAATGATCAGTGACACTTCATCCCTTACTCGGCTCTTACGACGAAAAAATATGAGTGATAATCGTGAAAGTTTAAATCAATATACCGGAATCAATGTTCCTCTTGAGCTCTTGACTGTACAGCTAAAATCAGATTTATCGTAGTGGCCAGGGCGCTCACAAATATCTCAACAGGGTGCGTAGCCAAGTTGCCAATCGCTAACGCTTAATCTTCAATCGTAAACGAAAGGCAGCTAACTGTCTTTGTCCCACTAATATGAAACAGTGACAGAGAGGGAAAACTACGATACGCTACTAAGCGTTAGCGATTGGCAACTTGGCTTAGCATCCAGGATGCTTAGCCAAGTTGCTAAGCATCCTGGCCTCTATACAAGCCGTTGGAACATGTCCAGATATTTTTGAGCACCGCTTCGATGTATCTGATGGCGACTATACAGTTAAACAATTGGAAGTCAGCCTCCGTGGCCTAGTTGGTAGTGACCCTACGAAGCTGAAGGTTTCGGGTTCGAATCCCGGCGAGGGCATTTGTATATTTATTTATCACAAATATTTGTTCCTTGGTCATGGCTGTCTATGTATTTAAGTATGTATATGTATATGTATCTATCTATTATGTATATCGTCGCCTGGTACACACATCACAAGCCTTAATTGAGCTTACCGTGGGACTAGGTCGATTTGTGTAAGATATCCCAATATATTTATTTATCCCTAGCCACTCAGGAACCATGGCAAATTAACGTTATAAATCAGATTGTAAGACATCTCTTACTACTTGTTATTTTGACAATGTTCTAAATACAGACAACCACAAAGCAACGCCTGACCGATGCGTTTGTCCTGTGGGAAATTATTTCTTCTCCCACTGAGGATTGTTAAAAATGGAGTAATGTTCAAGACAAATGCGATGGAAATTCAGCAAAATTACGCGTGTACTAGGTAGTATTTTGTGGAACAACTTGTTTTTTTTAGTTCAAATCCCACTTCCGGCATTGGTAAACTTCGGTATTTTATCTTTGGTATTATGAGTATGACATCGAATACTAAAATTTTTAATAGTTTACATAGTAATGGACAACTGGACACATTACTGCGATCGCCAATCCGCTTGCCCAGCGTGGCAATTATGGGCATTTACCTCCTAATGCGTGTATACGCATAGTTAATAGGAGAGGCCTACGTTCAGCAGTGGACTATTACAGGCTAATGATGAATGAAATGATGACATAGTAGTGGTACTACTTACGACACAAGAAAATTAATTTGTTCCACAAAATATGTAGATGGCAGCGCCATATCTCTCACGCTATACCAGAATCCCGAAAAAGATTAGGATAGGAGGCGGCTAGCACATCCTAGCCTTATAACTATTAGGTGTACCTACAAACAGTTAGAATTATTTTGTGACTTTTACAACCACGTAAAGTTCACGGCTGCTTAGCCGTATGGTGACGGCAGTAAGAATACTTTGGCCACCAACCCATCTCTTCCTGCGGGTGTCGTAAGAGCCGACTAAGGGATTGAAAAGTCACTGACCATTGTTTGATATTATAAGATTGATCATTGGCAGCAGCGTCATCATAGTGGACACATTACTGTGATCGCAAATCCGGTTGCCCAGCGGCGAACAATTTTTTCATGATACGCTAAGCGCGCCTTACGCCATAAAATATGATGACACGCTTATAGTGTCATACGCCATTCGTTAAAAACATTTATGACACGCCTGGCGTGTTATCCGCACTTTGAAAGGAGGGGCCTACGTCCAGCAGTGGACTGAGATAATATCTCAGTGTATAAAGTGTGTACAGCACATATAACTTTCTAATAACCAAACACATCAAAAGAGGGCTAAAAAAAAAATATATATATATCGTCCATTAAATGGACGTAGTTACGCGAAAACGTTCCAACCCACATGAGTTTGACATATAAATGGATGACTTTTACATTTGACAGAAAGTTTAAATTTTAATGACAAACTCATGTGGGTTGGAACGTTTTCGCGTAACTACGTCCAAATACAAAAGCGACACAAGTCAAAAATTTTCTTCTTACAGGGGAGCTAACTGTAAAAAGTAAATTTTTGACTTGTGTCGCTTTTGTATTTAATGGACGATATATGTTGATGATGTACGATGAGGTTCACGAATGGCAAGCTAACCGTGTCGGCGTACTATCGCCGACACGGTTAGCTTGCCATTCGTGAACCACGAAGACCGATGACCGATGGGTTCAAAGCCCTGAGGGAAATTATTTCGTCTCAGCGGGTGGAATATTAAAAATACCTGTAAATAGCTTTGTTACTGCTAGCACACATTTTGACTTATACCTTCGCATGCCTTATCCCGTAGGTATACGTGCCAAGCCATTTGAACTTTAATACATGTAATTTTTTTTTCCCGTAACAACCAGAGTCTTTCGCGGTTGATTTTTTCTATGGTAAGCACATCTGTTACGACATTGTGGGATAATCCGCATTGTAAAAAAGTAGCACCAATATCAATTTGTTAAATTATAAAAACAAATTGATATTTTATAATCATGAATTGATTACAGCGCCTTCTATAGCAAATTCAACGCAACGGAGAGTTGTCGAGTTTGTGTACGATTGTGAAACAAATTGACATTTGGTGTTACTTTTTTACAGTGCGAATAAACTGGTTGGTACGTTACTTTAACCGTTTAATTTTATATGTACACTGTTCAGTCTTTCAAACACAATATGTATAGAATATTAAATGTAAATGTCTTTCAGAGTGGTTGTAAACAGATTTTACATCCCCTTGCTTAGTGTGAGTTAGGTCGTAAACTTGCGATCTAAAGTGTTCTAGAATACTTACAACTTACCATTAGTGCATTACTTCTTAGATGATCAAAGAATGTACCTATAGGTAGATAATCTATATATCATTACATGTTTTTTTTATGGCCGTTATGATTTTATATCTTTTTTTCATATACGTAATTGCGAAAACCCAAATCAAATTATTTGTTAACTAAATATTTTGATTTATGTTTTTATTTTTTTCCCAGTAGTCACACTACTTAATACTATACATATAATATTTATGTAAATATTGGATGTCATATACCAAAGAAAAAACGACCAAGATCACCAACGTCCGAGGTGGGAATCGAACCCACGTGCTCAGCTTTCGCACAGCATTCAATACGCTAGAGCTGATTATTTGCTTCTACCTAGCACGTAGCAAAACTAGGTCAGGCCTTTACATATATACATTGAAATAATAGCCTTTTATATTGATTAAAACTTTCACGATTATCTCTCGTATTTTAACAACAAACGACTCTTAATCGATTAACTTACGTTTACGCGATTAACACTAGTTTTTCGTTAAAATATGAATATAACTTTTTTTTAAACGCTCTATTAATTAAAAATAAATCGCAACGATTGGAAATCACAATCAATTTACGGACATTCCATTGCCATCCTAACACCCGATCAGTGTCACCAAAAAGCTCTGTATAATAAACGCCACCATAGCCCAGCATAATCACTTTGATCTCCGCTATCTAACATTTCCATCTACGTTATTATTTCCAGCCTTCATTTTCATTTAATAACTCAATTTCCCTTCAATGTTTACCAAAGCCACGGGAATCTAATTCAAAAGTAACACAATTGTGTTCATTGTGTTTATCATGAGCTGCGACCGTATTATTCACGCGGACTTACCTTTCTAGCCATCCCGCTCGTACTAGCGTATTTGTTAGGGCTCCGTAACCAAAATATCAAAAATGAAACCCTTTTAGTTTCACCATGTCCATCTGCCCGTCTGTCCGCTCATCAAAAAAAACGCTGTGTCAAATCTGCAATTTGGTACAGGTATATACATCGTCGGCTGACAAGCAAAACTCACCATAAAAACTGTCACTACTCTTAGCAAACTCTTATGTCAGTATTAAATCAGAACTGAGATAAGAGATTTATTTCAAGTAGGTATTTGTTACTTAGTGAGTTTTGCTCAATCATGCCAACAAAGTGGTACAATAAAAACGAGATTTTTTTTCGGGTACCTCCCCAACTAGTGAAGTGGGGATGATTTTTTCTCTTTAAAAAAAAAGGGAAGAAAGTTTTTTTCTAAAGTCAATATTTTCGGAGATAATCGCTCCAGAAGAAAAAAAAATTGTGTCTTCCCCCTCTAACTTTTGATCCGTAAATCCAAAAAAGATGAATAAAATCATGAAAACAGTGGGCTTATAGAATACTTTTAAATAAAACTATTTCGAACATAATCGGCACAGCCGTTTTTGAATTACTACGGAACCCTACACTGAGCATGGCCCGACATGCTCTTGGCCGGTTTTTATGTGACGAAGGTAGACAACTGAGTTCTCAGTCCACCTGATGGAAAGCAGAAACTGAGGCCCATGGACATAGTGACCAAAAAATCGTCTATGCGCTGCCTACCATGAGGACTTAGACGGATTGCCTCTATCTATGCCAGTAATTACACCGGCTATCTTACCCCCAAACCGAAACACATCAGTGCACACACTGCTATTTAGCATCAGGTTAACGGGCAGTGCCGTGTGGTGACGGCAGTAAGAATATATTTGTCACCACCCCAACTCCCCCTGCGGGTGTCGTAAGAGTCGACTAAGGGATTGAAGTGTCACTGACCATTCTAAAAGATTGATGATGACGTCATCATAGTGGACACATTGCTGCGATCGCCACTCCGCTTGCCTATAGCGTAGCGATTGTGGTAATTTGCCTCCTAATGCGTCTATACGCATAGTTTTAATAGGAGAGGCCTACGTCCAGTAGTGGACTAACATAGGCTGTTGATGATGATGATGAACGGGTAAGACGATGGTAGCTATTCGGGCGGACCTTGCAGTGTTATTCACTAAGGAAACCGCCTTGCTATCAGCGCTGTGTCAGCGCTGCGGCAGCGTCGAGCCTAAAAATGGTATTCACTAATGCACTTTAAACTACACTAGCGCTCGGCGACGAATGCGGCGTGAGCTGGAACTACACTGCGTCGAGAGTTACCGCTTACAGTTCGACGACGAGCTGTTCTATGTTAGTGAATACCGTTTTTCGCAGCGCTGCGCTAACGTCGAAGTGAAGGCTGTCTCGTCGTCGAGCTCGTTGATAAACGCAGCGTCGAATGTGTGAATAAGAGAATAGCATAGCTGCACGAGGTCTTACCACCAGCAAAAAGTTAGGTAGTGTAATGTATAAACGACTTTACACCCGGGTGCGAATTACGTAATAATTATGTGCGCTTAAATTCGTGCCTCAAACAACTCGGATGTCGGAATTTAGTGTTGCCAGGATGGTGAATTCTGGTTTCTTGTATTTGAGTTAGTGACGGAAGATATGTTATTGCGAAATTATTATTTTTTTTCGCATCTCAAACCATACGGGAGTGTTATAATTGTCTTGTTTTCCTTTTCCTCGTATTGGTCTCTTCCTGCGGTGAATTGGATTTCGTTACTGGCAACCCCGCGGCGTGATCGGAAATGCAAGTCAAGATGGCTGAGTTTTCTTGTAGCACACAGCACAGAAGTCGCGTTCCCTTATTTTGGGTTTTATACGGGGCGATACCGTTTCTCCTGTTCGGTCTCAGGGCCGCGTGCCGACGTTGAGACGATTTCCCGTGCGTTGGCGATTTGGGCCGCAGATATAGTGACGCTACTGTAACGCCTCGAGTCGACATTTGTCGCCTTCCAATATTCCGCTGGACAATTTTCCTCATATTGTTTTGGGCATCCGTATGACGTGACCCGACCGCCGAGTCTCATGCCGAGTGACTGTCCCTCCGGAGTTGACATTTGCTAACACCAACCCCGCTAAACAATTTTCCTCCGACAGGAGGAGTCTAGTACGGGCCCGGTTGTAGGCGGTCATCTGAGCGAGTGGCTGAGCAACGGGGACGTCGAGGGCACTGGAGTCGCCGTCGTGAGCCGCGAACCAGCTAAGCCCATATCAATATTCAATTCAAAAAAAGCAACCTTAAACATTTTCGAGCCGGTTCAAAATTGACTTAAATTAGATAGCTCCGAGTAAATTCTTATTAGCGTAATCGACCAAACATCACCAAATAAGATACCAATACTGCTTACTAGAGTCTAAGTGAAAGAAATAAACATTTATTTTGAATGTGTTGTTTTCCTGGGAAAGTCCAGATAGATTTACCCTATTACAGTAGGTATTGGAGCTAGCGAGCCGGATAGAAAGTATGTCCGCGTTAATAACGCAGCAGCAACTCTTGGTACAGCTACATGGTTCTATAGTTTCTTGACAACTCGACAATTTGAGGAAAATCGTGCCTAAATTGTCAGACCTGAAGGTAAATTCAATTTTACAATGTAATTAGGGAAGGGTTTCAATACTTCACAAATGAAGTATTGAATGTTTATTTCAGTTGGTCTGAAGTATCTTTTAGTAAAGTCATCATAATCATCATCATATCAGCCGAAAAACGCCCACTGCTGAATATAGGCCTCCCCCGAAGATTGCCACAATGACCGGTCCAGGTGCCACCTGCATCCAGCGGACTCCTGCAACCTTTACCAGGTCACCCAGGTCCACCATGTATGGGGCCTACCAACGCTGCACCTTCCAGTATGTGGCCACCACTCGAAAACCTTTCCGCCCCAACGGCCATCGGTTCTACCCGCAATGTGTGCCGCTTACTGCTACTTCAGTTTAGCGTTCGGAGAGCTATATCGGTTCTATCTATCTATCTTTGTTTCTGCTGCAAGTGGCCTCATTTTTAATAAGATCTCTCAGAGAGACTCCTAGCATAGCCCTCTCTATTGCATTAATAAAGTAACGTTTACAAATTTTACATTTCAGAATGTTCTTATACTGGACGCAGGAAGATCAAAATCCTTCAGTTATTTTGAAGCGGAACACTATTTGACAATTGGCTAGTCTAGTGTAAGTGAAATTGGGTATTCATTTATTCCAAAGTATAATTTAGTTGGTACAAGTTTAAGCAAAGTGAATTTTGCAATGAATGGTGCTCCATTGGATGTTTTCTCTGTTGTTCTTATAACTTTATTAAACAAAGTGTAATAAAAACAAATGTCTTAGATTACTATATAGAATGTCAAAGAGAGAAGAATGATGTTTAATAACATTTTGTAACGCCATTAGCATAGCAGGGTGCTTAGCCAAGTTGCCAATCGCTAGCGTTTAGTAGCGTACTTATCGTAGTTTTCCCTCTCTGTCACTCTTTCAACATAGATATGAGATTAGAGATTCTTTATTATTACTCATAAAACAATACAGTTCACTTAATATAGATCTTTCAACAAACATAGATATCCTAAAACGAATGAAGAAGAAAAAGGAAGTACTAACTACAGTCAAACGAAGAAAGATTGCATATTTTTAGCATCTACATAGACATGAAAAGTATAATCTCCTGAAATCTATAATAGAAGGAAAAATAGGGAAAACGGGGACGGGGAAGAAGGAGTAACCTCCCAAGGTACCACCCACCTGGCACGATAACATCAAAAACTGGATCAACATCAAAAACGCGGTCACGCTGACAAGGCGGGCCAAGAACAGAAAAGATTTTGCAAAGGTGGCCACCGACGCCCGATAGGGCATGGCAACAGAAGAAGAAGTCACTCTTTCATATTAGTGCGACAAAGACAGCTAGCTGCCTTTCGCTTACGATTGACGATTAGGCGTTAGCGATTGGCAACTTGGCTAAGCATCCAGGTGTAACAGCCATGCTTGTCATGGCTGGTACCTGCTATGCTCCCATGTTGGCTGTTATATAAGGTCATTTCCACTACTAGAGACACCCAATTATAGCATGACATTACAAAACCTTAATTGCAGTCAGGTTCCTAACAAAATATACAGTATGAATCACATAGTAGAGTAAAGAAAGAAACCTGTAAATATATAAATCATACTGAGTACTGACCAACTTTTACTACCGGGCAACGCCGAAATCGCGAGAATAAATTTGACTGTCCCATACAAAAGGGCAGGAATGTATGAAACAGCAAATTTTTTTTCCGCGATTTCGGCGTTGGCCTGGCAGTCAAAGTTGGTCAGTATGACTTAGGTATACATTCACAGGTTTCTTTCTTTGCTCTACTATGTGATACATACCTACTGTATCTTTAAGAAATTAAACTTGATCGGCGTTTTAGGTAGTTTATAAAATAAGCACCGTTGTCATTACACAGCTGCAAAACATAAGTTTTTTTTTTTAACTTTACGCTAATTTAGTGTTCCTAAAAGTGAAAAAACTCATTACATCATCTTTCCGTCTATGAAATCCAACTATATTTTTAGTATGTAAGGGTAAATATTCAACGTTTTACGTCGAAGCGTTTTGATGGATGTCATAAATTCTCTGTAAGTATAATTAAATACAAGATATCATTATCATAAACTTGTAAAACGATTTTTTTCTTCATGGTATAAAACAAAATCGCAGTTTGCTTTCTTTCTTCTTTCATTCAAAAGTTTTTATTAGTACCAGTTTTGTACTGTGGAGGCTCAAAGAACAATCAAACAATTCCGCTTCCTCGATGTACTTTTATATTAATCTCTTCTTTGCTATATTTTTTATTTATTTATTTTATTTATAAGACACACCAACAAAATACAAGGCTTACAATATTAAAGAAAAAAATATAGGGTACCTACATGACCGGTTGACCGGCCTGTACCTCAATAACAGGCATGCAACAGCACTCACAATTAGTTACACATGAAAATATTATTTTTGAACTTAAACTTAAAACGATTAAATTTACAATCTAAAATACTTAATATTAAAAAATAGTTAAAATACAAATGTGAGGTTTAATAAAATTAGTAATGGAGAATTTTGCGCCTCCAAGAAGAGACACTATCTGAGTAGATATCCAGGTCATGACATTTTTGAAATTTGTTATACAGTGATTGTAGCCTATTCAACACGGAAAACTTCCCCAAATTCGATAATATATTATAGCAATACAATTATAGATCTTAACATGAAGCCTGTCCACCTTCAACCTTCTACATGACAGAGACGGCAAGCATTCTAAAGTTGAATTCTATATCATGCCAGCCCCCTTCGAGTTCGTCATGTGAAATAGACTGTAAAGGTACCTTTACAGTAGCCATGCAAAGCCGGGCGCGTCGCTAGTATTATAATATAGAAATAATACCTTCACCAAAGTCCAATAAATCCAACGTTAAAACCTATGTCACATTAAACGCTCTTGCAAGAACCCCTGAGGATACAAATATATTGGTACATTAATTACGACCGTAATAACTTCAATAAATTCAGCATCCTTCTAGTTTGGACAAAGCTATTACGTTGTAATAAGGTGCATGCAGACCAAAAGAGCATTCGCTATTCTATCCCCCTACTCCACGAAATTCGATTGTTACACGAAAGGTACATGTTATATGTGTAAAGGCACATGTTAAATTTTGGGTGAAATTTTCGCTAGGCATGCCTTTTCACACGGGAAACTTAAACTGTAATGATATATTATTTTAATTTATGTAAAAGACCAATGGATTATTTATTTATGAAATTTATTGTTTTAATTATGTGTTAAAAGTGAAGGCTGGTAGCTTGGCAAGATCAGACATCTGATATGCCTGGATGCTTAGCCAAGTTGCCAATCGCTAGCGCTTGATAGCGTATCGTAGTTTTCCCTCTCTGTCACTCTTAAAAATTAGTGCGACAAAGACAGCTAGCTGGCTTTTGTTTACGATTGACGATTAAGCGATAGCGATTGGCAAGTTGGCTAAGCACCCTGTACTTTCAGAAGAAACTACCATGGAAACAAGCCCATTTGATAGTAAGATGTCATCGTAGCCAACTCCATATCCGTGAGCTTTTAAGATAAGATAACCCTTTTGGTTTCGCCATGCCCGTCTGTCCGTCTATCCGCCTGTCCATCTGTCTGTCTGTCCGCAGCATAGCTCCTTAGCAGTTTGAAAGACTGGTATGCCTCCCCCCTTTGCTTGATCCATGGGTACACATCCAAATATGAAAAATCATAGAATACTTTAAAATAAAACAACCGTTTTTGAATAACTACTTACCCTACGCTGAGCATGGCCCGACATGTACTAGACCGGTTTTTTATCTTTAAGGTATAGGTACTCAATTTCTCAAATTCGTTAAACATTTTTTTCTAGCATTATTTTATGAAGCCTACGCATAGTAATGCAACATTAAATAACAAAATGTACCTATCTGTTTTTGAACATTATGTAAACTAAAAATTGAATGTGCAAGAAAGTAATAAGTAAACAAATTTAACCACGACGCAGCAAACTCAACACCCTTACCGCTGGGCTGGCAATATTGCTTCGTGAGTGACTATATTATATCACTTCATCAGCCTATCTTAGTCCACTGCTGGACATAAGCCTCTCCTATTAACTATGTGCATTGACGCATTAAGAGGTAAATGCTCATAATCACCACGCTGGGCAAGCGGATTGGCGATCGCAGTAATGTGTCCACTATGATGACGCTCCAGCTGAAAGAATGGTCAGTGACACTTCAATCCCTTAGTCGGTTCCTACGATGCCCGCGGGAAGAGAACAGTTGGGTTGGTGACAAAATGTATTCTTACTTCCTTCACCACACGGCCGTATGTTAACTAATATTATACGCTGTGTGTT